>JAIUCV010001154.1:0-168186 GCA_026724425.1 Erythrophleum ivorense
TTGGGATTCTTTGAATCTCATTCCCTCCTCTCCAATGATCTAATATGCTAGGTGGACTAAGAGAGCAAGGCAATGGAGGCCAACCACCTTAAAGATGAGAGGATGACATTAAAATGTGTGGATTTTGCTACTTTAAGACCATGCAAGTAACAATTAATGTAACCAATGGGTGTATATGTATTATGATGTAATGAACACATGTAATTATGATAATATATCATGTAAGAATGAGAGAATATATTATGTAGCTATTAGAATGTGATTTGAGTATATGATGACAAATTAACTTCATGAATGACATTATGGAATTATGTGTATGTGTGGGTAAGATGGCCAAAAGGAGATGTATGGAGTTTGGGACCATTTGGGCAGCTCATACTAATTATGCTTTTAGACTTGCCCAAGAGGTGCCAAACCCCAAAGAAACCTATTTGGACATTTTGGTATCCTATATAGAGTTAAAATTTATCAATTTAGAACCCTATGTCACTTTTTATCCAAATGAGCTCTTCTTGATCTGATATTTGGCATGAAATTAGAGCTTGTTGAGAGCTTTTTGGGAAGCTAAAGAACATAATTTTTGGAACTCTACAAAATATTTGATGAATTTTCAAAGTTGGAAACTTTTTTGGTTTTGGTCATGTTACTGTTCATACTGGTCTGAAAATGGAATTTGTCACATAGGGCTCAAATGATGCCCAATTATCACAAAATTTTATACAAAGAAACTACACATTTACAGTGACTTGTGCCAACTAGAAGCACCTCATTTAGATGTCTATAGAGGGAGATATGAAGTTTTAAAGATTTTGTCTAGTATCAGGAACTCCAGTTGACCTCTGTTACTGTTTGATTGGATTTTGAGGTATGGGCATACTTGAGATAGTCTTGAGTTATTTTTCCCCTCTATTTACCATCCACAGATTTCTAGATTGATATCATTTGTATTGATTGGATTTGTTTGGAATTAATTGGATATTTTGAAATTTGCTGCAGAATTCTATGACAGCACCAGTGGACAGCCTGACCTCTGGATTGTTTTGAATGTCAAACGTCCTCTGTGTTGGATTTTATAGTCTAGAAATATTTTTAGTATGAAGTAGCTTTCTAGAATGGCCAAGAATGCATGATTTTGATTTTTCTAGAATTAGTTATGATTTTCCCAAATTGTGACAAAAAAGTGGAAAAATCTGGCCGAAAATATATATGTATATTTTGAGTTTCCCTTCGAGTTTCTTGAGATGTAGGACACTTTTGATGGTGTAAATGAGTTTTATTTATGTGATTAAATATGAGAATGTAATATATAAGTTCATATGGCCCACAGGACTCTGAGAGAAAAATTTTTATATAGCACAACGTAAATAAATGTAATATTTTGATGCTATTTTCCCACTTTCTAGTGTAATTCGTGGTATGAAACTTAGAGGTGACATGAGGCAAGGCTAAAAATGCATGGTGTTACACAATTTCACTCATGCATTTCATCGAACACCTTAATTGCATACATAGGAAATTGGAGAATAATGAAAATCTAGCACTAAACTCAATCAAATAATCACTCAAAAAGTATCCTAATTAGTGTCTAACTATCCATTAATTACAACTACACCAATCTCAATCAAATACATCTCAACTAAGTATGTATAAGAAAAAGGAAAATTGTAGAAAAGTAGGAAAATCTTAGCCTAAAAATCCCTTGCTAATTCCTTGGATTCAAGCTTCTTCAAGGTCTTCTTCCAAGCTAATCACAATCTTCAATTAAGCTCTCATTGGATGGATAGATGGAAGGGAGAAAAATAGAGGAAATAGAGTGGAAGAAAAGATGGAGAGCTATGGCGTGGATGGGGTGTGGATGGGAGAATGATGATGGAATGATGGAATGGGTGAATGATTAGATTTTGGATGGGTGAATGATGCTCCCTTTCACGTGCTTCATTTTTTTATTCTTCACGTGCTGCTTCCCTTTCTTTTTTTTTTAAATTTCCTGTAGCTTCATCTTACTAAATGAATCATGTGCCTCCTCTTGTGTATATGAGTGTGGGCCCATTGTGAATGGATGATGTGTTGGATTATAATATAGAATTTGTCCATGCTTTTGCTTCTTTTCGAATCCAGACGTAGCTTCCTCTCTTCCTTAGATTGTGTTGCTCTTCATTTACGTGTCACTTCCTCTCTTTAATCTCTAACTTCTTCATGTATCATATGGCTTGCTCATTCTTTTCCCTTTCCTTCACCATGTAACTTCCCTTTGTTTTTGCTGTTGCCCCATGTGTTTATTTGTGTAGTTGAAAGCTACATGGATTAGAGGTGAGCTAAATGTATGCATGAAACTTAAGAGAAAACTCGTGCCTTGTTGTTGTCTACAAGAGGCTACTGTCTGCATAAAAACTGGACTTGATTCTACTTGTCTTCTTCTCCAGCCCTTCATGATTATCTTCCATGCATTTAAGTACTATTTAGGACTCTCCAACCCATGACTACTTGTTCCTTCCAGCCTAGCCCCCCTTCTTCGTTTTGCTCTCCAAAACAGAGGCTACTTCCTTCATAGAGTCCCAAACCCGTAGCTTCTTTTCTATCGTGTTGCTTCTCTTCTATTTTAGCTATGTCAACTCTTGCTAACTCGTGGTTGCTTCTTCATTTAACTTAGCTCTACCTTCTTCCTCTCAAGCTTCTTCATGTCTCCTGTTGCCTCTTGAACCTATTTCTTCTAACGTGTTGTTTCCACATAAGCTTCTTCTCTATTTCAGTTGCTTTTCTCTATGTTAGCTCTTTGCATTTCTACTAGATGTTGCTACATGGTTTGGTGCCTTATGCTTACGTGGAGGGAGAGGAAGCTACTATAATGTTGTATTCTTCACGATGATGCTCTGCTGCCACGTAAGCTTCTTATTCTTTTTTCATTCTCAACTTTTTCACGTCAAAACTGTAACTTTGTCTTCATTTTCTTCTTCTTCCTTCCTCTCTACACATTCTGTTCACAGCCTTGTTCACTTGTTTTGTGGGTTAATAAGTGAAGTGTGCTGTGTACATGAATGTGATGTGGGTGCAATGTGAGAGTGAATGAAGGTGCAAACACATATGAGCTAAGGGAGAGGGAAGTCTGTGATGTTTGGAAGTGTACCTTCTTGTGTTTGCATGCATTTGTGTGTGGTAAGTCTAAAGCCCATGCATCAAAGTGTGAGAAAACCCAAGTTTGTGCATGGAAATGAAACTCGTGACATGCTAGATGAGTGCTTTGGGTGAGTGACCTCGTGGAAAAACAAGAAACCATGCATGCTACATGGAGATGAAGGTGTAAGAAAGAGAGATAGCTTAGTGAAGTAGATGAGAGTGTTTCTTCTTTAATCGAAATGTTGTACACATGCTAGCAAGAAAGTTCCTCTTATATAATTCATCCTATCTCCATTTCTTTTCTTTTCATTTTTATTTTTCTCAAATTTCATTAACCATGTAACCATCATTCTCTCTTTCAAGTTGTACACTTTTAGCTTTCAACTAGATTTCTCATCCAAGCTCCAATTTCCATTAAGAATCTGCATAAAAGAGTGAGAAAAGTCAAGTAAGAATATTCACAAAATTATTTAAGAGAAATTTATGTATTAAAATTGAACAATTTTGTAAATAAATTCCTAAAGTACAAAAATGGCTACTAAAATCAATTATCCAGCTAATTAAGTCCCTAAAAGCCATATTTCATCATTAAAATGCCTAAGTTAGGAGAATTAAAATATATAAAAATAGCCTTCATCACAGATAGAGATGAAGAAAGTTGTATCCTTACTAATGATAAGAAATTATCCAGAGATAGTAACCAGTGTAGGGTAGTGACGAAGAATCTGAAGGAGATTGAGACTGAAAAGTTTAAGAATGGTTAGTGGAAAAAGAAAGGAGGACAATTCAAACCTTTCTGTAAGAACCTACATAATGGGAAGAAACCTGCCCCCTATCAACTTAAACTGAATAACACTATGACTTGTAGAATATGTCGCAAATAGCACTCTGGTGAACTATGTTTGTTAGGACCTCCTACTTGCTACAAGTGTGGCCAAACAAGACATTTCATTAGAGATTGACCATAATGGAAGAAGGAGTAGAACCCTACCTAACTATAACATTAAGGAAGGGTCAATTCCTTAGACAAGAGAGATGTGGCTTAGTCGTATGGCTTGATACAAGGTACATGTTATATTAAAATAATAATATTTTACTTATGTTGTTTGATTCTGAGGCTACCTAGTCATTTATATGTGTGGATTGTGTATGGAACTTGCAACTTCCCATCTCTATTTTACCTTACAATCTTGTTGTAGTTAACCCTACTAAACAGATCGTGACCTTCTATTACACCCTAAAATTTATTAATAGTAATTATTTGGGAATTATGGAATCATTGAGGGGGATTTATGAAAATAAGAATTTTTGAGCATTTTGAGATGAATGATAATACTTGGTCATTATTAGGTAAAAGTGGATTAATTATAGCTATAGGCCTTATTAGAGAAATTAATTAATGAAGATGGAAACTTAAAATTTTAGGCCCATGATTAACTTAAGGTGTCAAGAATAAATTTGAGAGGTCCACTTCTAGTTTTTAGGAGACCTAAAGCCTTTAGGCTTGTCTAACTTTAGCCTAATGCTAAGTAGATCAGACCATGGGTAATATTGGGCCTATTGGACCAACCTACTTACTCTAAAACCTTACGAGGCTAACCATTTCATCATTTGGGTGTTAAAGGATGAAGGCTTTGTAGAGCAAGGAAAACCATTTTTGCACTTGAGGAGAAGGCTAGGGTTCCTCAACATATTCCCACCATTTCTTAACTCTAGAAGAAGATTTAACCAAGGTAACCTATATGAAACTTGTTCCTCTCATTCTTCTTTACAATTTGGTCTAAATAGTTTTTAGTTTAGAGAATTTTTCTCCATCACTCAAATCTAAAACTTGCTTTTTGGTAGTTTTTGGTTAATTGTTGGAGGGTGAGGCTATGAGGATTGTTAGCTAAGTATCCTCCCCATATTTTGATGTGTTTACTACTGGTTAGTAGAGCCAATAGTTGATTTACATAATAGGCTTTGTCTCTATACAAAAATATCTAGAATTTATAGTGATATATTGAAGTTTCTAGTATAGGAAGGCTCACATCCAAAATTTGGTTCATTGGAGTCTAGGTGAGTGCTTCTTAAATGCTTAAGATGTTCAGAATAATAAGTGACTAATTTTGGTGTTTAGTGTTAACTAAAAAATTGATTTTTGTTCATTAGGACCTCTAGAGTGTGGGCATTTATCTTGGACTTCAAATTTTAGAGCAATTAAGTGAGGTAACCGGCGTTTAATTTAATTCCTTGCATATGTACATTGTTAATATGATATCTATTACATAAAGCATCTTTGTTTTGCTAAAGGATTAGTTGGCTACTTGATTATTATGTTGTACTATGTGTGAGTCCTTGGTAGAGCTATGATGCGGCTACTATCCATGCATTGTGCTTTGATTGGATACTAAGTTGTGATCAGACTCTTGAATGCACCAGGCCCAGGTTGTGCTCAATGGGGAGTTACCATTATAGACGGGCCTTTCCTTATGTCGTTGGCCATTAACATGATGAGTGTGATTGCTAATATGAGGTAGAAGTCACTGGTAGTTCAACTAATTCATTTGCTGATATGATGGATGATTATGATGTTTATCTGATTAAAATGCAATTATGCTAATTAAATTGTACATATGTTTGGAATTATTCCTTGGTTACTGAGATTCATATCTCACACTATTTTATGGGCTAACAATTTCAGGTGAAGGTTCTTTAGTTAAGGAAAATGAGAAACAAGTAGATGAGCACCCTTGATTTAAAGGCCATGTGTAGGCTTTTTACATTTGGGCTATTTTGCTCTAGAGTAGATGCTATCATTTTTGTATGGCATCATGATGCACTTATATTGCCAAGTGTAGGCTTTTTGATGTTTTGTAACTAAAATCAAATCTATTAGGAAGTTGGACTTAGTAGTACTTGAAGTTTAATGTATGTATTTAATTATGTTTTGATATGGATTATTTTTGCTAAAGAACCATCACTTATTACTTGAAAGCATGAGTATACTATGTAATGAATGGGTAATTAAAAAGGTGTTGAAAAGAACTTCCATTAGAATATACATTTGAATGATGTTGTTCATGGCCTTGGTTACCAATTGTTGTTATAATATGTTCATGTGCTGATACATTGTAGTAATAAATTGTTATAGATTCCCCTTAAGCCTATGAATAATATGGATTATTAATTGTGGTATTTGGGAGTTATAAGGTCTTTAAAATCATGTATGATAGTTAAGGAGGTTTTAATCTTTATCTAAAATGAGTGGTAAGGTGTTATTGAGCATGAAAATGAGAGAATAGAGTTAAAGGGGATTCGAGTCGCGGCCAAGGCGATCACGAAACTAAGGGGCACCGTGGTAGAATGTGCTTTGTAATATCCCACATCAGATAGGAGGATAGGTCACCTTAACTAGTCATAACCTAAAATGCATTGTCAAAAGGCATAGTACTACTCCTACTTATATGGACCTAGCCTAGGATCCTCCTATCCGATGTGAGACAGTACATTTCATCCCCTTAGGGTCAACTTGGGTCATACCTTACTATATAACGCTTTTTC
This sequence comes from Erythrophleum ivorense, assembly GCA_026724425.1. Taxonomy (NCBI): domain Eukaryota; kingdom Viridiplantae; phylum Streptophyta; class Magnoliopsida; order Fabales; family Fabaceae; genus Erythrophleum; species Erythrophleum ivorense. The sequence continues at coordinate 6,658 of JAIUCV010001154.1, forward strand.
TACTACAAATACATCACATAGAACTTAGAAGAGTCATTGGAAACCTGAACTGATTAAAATTTTCTTTTCACTTTAGGGTTGGATATATACATGGCTTTCTATTACATGCCCTATTATCATACAGCATTATAACACAACTCATACATACCATAATCCAAAGATATTTAATTACATGACAAAATGTGATGCATAAAAGTAAGGTCCTCAATTTATACCTTCACACCCTTTGCCCTTTCTTTTCTTGAACTTAGACCTAGCATGGGTTATATATGGAGTGAGATTATGAAATCTCAGTAGTAGTAAACCAGTCTCATTCACAAGCAAGCATGTAAGTATATAACATAATGCCAATCAAGGTGCCACATACCACATAGTAATACAAGGAATTTCATACAAGGCCAAGCACAATCTAAGCATACATGTCTCATCTTATAGCATAAATGACAACTTGATATAGGATAACACTCATCATTATACAAACATACAAGCTTAAAGAAAGAGAAAGAAAAACTACTACCTTAGCAAACTTTGCTCCTCAAGCCTTAGAACTCGGTTTATTTGCTTTTGGAGTTCCCAAACAAATATCAAACCCTATAGTCATAATGATAATTCATTATAATCAATACATAAATTTTAACTTTGAAAGTAGTATAACCCTTTTAAACTCATTGGAACCATTAGAATTAGAAAAATCCAACTCTTTCCCTTCCAATCCACTATGGTCGAATAATGTGCATTTCTTGGCCAAAATTTAGAAATTTTATTCCATGAGTTTTGGGGGCTTTTCCATAGGTATTCCTAACTAAAAACATCCTTTTGAATCCATTGGAATGGATAAAATTATCAAATTCCAGCCCCAATGACACGTTTTGGTCATAACATAACCTAGTTCCATTTTAGGCCCAAAAGTGAGTTTCTTTGGTTCTAAAAATTTCATAGCCTTTTAATTTATGTTTTAGGTCTTGAAATTTGGTATACATGACTCTAGGACATTAAGAAAACACCATAAAAATTTTCAGAAAATTCGGACAGCATCTCCCCAACATTTCAATTTTCCCAAAAATTAAAATCTTTGTGTTTTTCAAAGTTCTAGCACATAACAACAATGGATAAGCTCATATGGCCTCCATAGTCAATATATAAACTCTGTTCCTAGGGCTTCATATTCAACATATAAACTCCATTTCTAATAATCCATATGCTATCCAAAAGTGACCCATAGCTAGGGTTTAACAAAACTAACTTAAACCATGTGATTTTCAAGTGCAAGGTGGAGAAAACTTACTCTTTAAGCTTAATCCTTGCTTCCTTTGCTTTTCTCACAAGTAAATCCCTTCTTTTCCCACTTAGAGCAACATGCCATCTTGAAGAAAGAATAAAATGCAGCTGCCCTTTAGAGAAAATGATTGGAGGATGAAGAAGATGAAGAAATTTGGTGAAGAATGGTGGTAGTTTTGCTTGATTTCACTTCTTCTTCCACTTTTCCTCCCTCTCTCTCTCTTTTCACGTTTTTTTCTCCCTCTCCCTTGTGTGTGGCGTGAAAATGGTGGAATGGAGGTGAAGTAAATGAACTTAAATGAAGTTAAATGGTCATACCAAATTTAGACCCTTCGATCAACCTTTTCAAGATCAAATCTTAACCTTCCATTCCTTTTTTTCCTTTTGATTTTCTAATTTCATGACTAAATAACTTCTTCCCAAAATTCCTTGGCCACACACTTGGATGCTTATTCTTAGCCCTTAAGTTATGGTGATTTGATAGTTAGTAACCATGATTAATCTTTTTTTAACTCAACCATGGTTAATTTCTAACATAACTGTAGTTAATTCTTTAAACTAACTAAAATCCTTTCTTTCTTTCCTTTTTATTTTATATTTATATTTAATTTCATCTTCTTTAAAGCCCTAATTATATTTTCTTTCCTCTTATTGGGCCTTATAGCAGTCTAAAAATCGAAGTATGGGTCCCGATTAAGGTTTTATAGTACAATACATACCTTTAAACTTTCTAAAATTTATAAATATTATTTCCTATACTTTTTGGCCATACTGAGCCTCAAACATGGATTAGGGGCCCTCAACCTCGATCCTCATAAATTTCAATGTTAATCAGACATCCGGGTCTTTAAGTGTAATTTTCATTATTCTGTATTATGATTGTGCTCTAAAATTTTTATTTATTACAATTTAGTCCCTGAAACTCCTTTAGGGTTTCTAAGTCCTTTAACTATTTCTATTTCCATGGTTGTTACAACGTTCTCTTTCTATTTTGCTCATGGCTACTGATCAAGCTAATTAGATCCCAGACCGGATCCCATTCGACCATCCGAATAATGTGGCGTTATTGGATTTGTCTCATCAAACGGAGTTTAATCGTGGGTAACTGATTTCTGAGATTCTTACTCGATTTTTTGATATTCATGCCTAAAACAACGAATAGAGAGTGAAATTAGGGTTTCCTGAACTTTTGGGCAATTTATACATTTTTCCTAGCACACAACTTTTCTTTGTATTTTAGTCCTTGGCTCTTTCATACTTAATCTTGGAGACTTTTCGAGACCTTTTTCAGATCTTTTTTTTCCATCTATTTTGGCCCCAATTTCAGGGCACCTCTGGCCTTGACTCATCATTATTTGCAGTTTAAAATATTATTCTAATTTTATTAGACCTCAATCCACTCTATTTGAAGGACTATGTTTTATATCTAGTGAATTTCATACATTGACAGAGAACCATATATTACGTTTCTCGTGTTTTCTCACGTTTTTTTGCATTTTCGAGGGACCGAATATTACAAATCGTCCTCGAGTTACACATACGGTTAGGTCAGCTATAATACCAAATATTATACAAAGCCTTCGATGATATTGTCCTCGCTATTGCACCTGGCACATTGGCCTAGTGGGGCTTTGTTCCTAGGTCACTTTAATTGGTCACAAACCAAAACGCATTGTTTTATATGGACCTAGCCCAAGATCCTCCTTTTTGATGTGGGATATTACATTCCACCCCTTTTAAGGTGAACTTGTCCTTAAGTTGCACATACAACTAGGTTGACTTTGATACCAAATATCATACAGAACCTTTAATCATATTGTCCCCTTTACAGCACCCCGCACATTAGCTTGGTGGGGTTTTATTCTTGAGTCACCTCAATCGGTCACAACCCAAAACACGTCATTGCGAGGGAGAGTACTACTCCCACTTATATGGACCTAGCCCAAGATCCTCCTATTCGATGTGAGATATTACATTTCACCTTTTAGGGCCAACTTGTTCTTGAGTTGCACATATAGGGTTGGCTTTGGTACCAAATATCATATAGAGCCCTTGATGATATTATTCCTGTTATGGCACCTAGCACATTGGCTTAGTAGGGTTTTGTTTGTGGATTACCTCAATCGGTTACAACCCAAAATGCGTCACCGGGAGAAGAGTATTACTCCCACTTATATGGACCTAGCCTAGGATCCTCCTATATGATGTGGGACATTACATGCTTCGCCATGACATGAAGTGAAAATTTTGCCTAGGGAGGGTAACAGAATTTAACTTTGCTATGGCATAATATGAGATTTTTAGGTTTAGAAGGTACCCGAGAGCAATCTTGCGCATAGCATAAGTGGAGTTTGTCATGGGGAGTGTAATGATCGGTATTTTTGAAACTAAATGGAACCTTATAAATTAATACAAGAATACCTTAAAGCAAGAAAAATTAAGGCTAAATAAGATTAGAATGTTAATTAGAGCATCTTAAAATGTGGATTAAAGCTTAAGATTAGTCTAGAACTGGAGCCAAAACAACTCAACATAAAGCTATAAAGGCTAGTGGCATTTTTGTAATTTCAGATAATTTTTAGGAAACTCAAAGCAGGGATCTATAAATAGAAAAATTAAGTTTTTTGGGGTTTTCAAAGGCCCTAAAAATCATAGGAATTCTTAAAATGGTCAAAACCCCTTCGGTATGGATTTTTAAATGTTAATGGACTAAAACTTTGACCAAATTGTTCCGTAAGGTTTTAAATTCAATTTGGATGAAACCAAAGGCATTTTATGAATTAGAGGACCTACATTTTATGATAGAAAAAACGGTTCTCAAAAATGAGTTGAAATGAGCCCGAATGGAAAGAATTAAAATGAGGGACTAAATTGAAATTTTAAAAAATATTGTAAATGAACCTCTAACCCCTTAAATCACGTCCCACTTCTATCCACTCTCTTAACTACCATTCATATGGTCCAAAATAGATTCAAGAGCTCTCTCAAGAGGTGCACTAAGTGAGAGAGCAAAAGGAAGAGGAAGCCTTGAAGGAGTAAGAATTCAACACTTTTTCATGCCTTCTCCTACACTAAACTTCTTTTCCTCCTTCTCCTCTCTCTTTTTATGGTTTTGATGATTTATTTGGACATGTTTTGTGACTAGTTTAGTAGAGGAGAGGGAGAGTTTGAAGGGAAACTTGGAAGCATAAAAAAGCTTTCTTGAAAAGCTTGCAAATAAAGTAAGAAAACCATAACCTAAGTGCTTCTTCTTGGCTTCCTCTTGCCTTCATGTTTCGACCAGAATAAGGGGTGTATGTTAGAGACTTTATTTTGATCCAAACTTGATAGGAGATGGGGTTTTGAAGCATGAGGAATCATATGAAGCAATTATGATTCAAAAAGAACTTATAGATAACAAGTTATGACATTTAAGGTTTTGGTTACACCTAAGGATTTATAGAGCTTTCTAGTGATGATTTAAATTGTGTAAGACCACGTTTGAGTTATTAAGACATATAGGAAGCTTCATGGATGGCAAATTCCCTAGAGAAACTAACAAAACTCCATGGGCTCCTAAGACCTATGTAAGTCTCGGCCAAGAGGGAAACGATGCACCTAGGGAGAGTTTTCTTTCATTCCAATGATATAAGTGGTATAGAAATGAGTAATAAAAATTAAATGAACTATTGATTTGAATTTAGAAACCATATTTTGGAAGTTGTAAGTTTAGGTTCCTTTTAGGCATAAAGAAACAACATGATGTTTGGCTCCTTAGATTGAGTTTGTGATGGCTTTAATGCCTTTAAATGGAGTCATGTTGTAATGTCCGATTTTTGTAAAAACAATAGAAATGGATATGTTTTCAAAGCAAGTCATCTAAAATAAATTAGTTAAGGTCTAGAAAAGTTAGAATAATAATCTAGACATTAAATAATGAATTAAGAGGCAAAAAGTACCCTGAACCAGAGGCTAAAATGGCTAGACGAAAATTAATGAAATAGTTACGAAACATAATGATATTTTTGTAATTTTAGGTAAATTTTGAAATTCTCATAGGAAAGCTTTTTAAATGACAATTTTGAGTTCGTCCTGGGACAATTAAAACCCCTCCGGTGTATATTTTCTAAAGTCAGTTGATCCAAACTTTGACCCTTTCATTCGGAAAGGTTTTAGCTCTAATTTAAGTGACTCTAAAGGAATTTTATAAGATTAAGAACCTAAATTTTATAATGAAAAAAATGGCTCTAAAAAAGGAGCTAAAACAAACTAGAAACGAAAATGCCAAAATGAAATAACAAAATTGAAGTTTTGGAAACAACTTTTTAAACCTACCTATATATAGGACCACACCCCACTCTCCCCTTCACTTGGCTCATTTTATTTCTACCCTAAACTAAAGAAAGAAGCAAGGGAGTGAGGCGCACAAGGGAGAGAAGAAAAGGAAGAGAGAAAGCAAGGAAAAGGTATGATTTTCATGGATTTTCTTGGTTTCTCTTTAGCAAATTGCTTCTCCTCCATCTTTCCTTCTTTTCTATGGTTTTATTGAAACTTTTGGGTTTGTTTTGAGGTCAGACCTAAGGGGTGAATTTTTGAAAATCAAGAAGAGAAGCAAAGCAAGTGAAGATCAAGCCAAGGAAACTAAGAAATCAAGGTATTTTGCCATACTTCAAGCTTAATGTTTCTTGTTCTTCCTCTTGCATGTTTCACTCTATATAAGACCAGGAAAGAGGGGTTGGATTTCTAGCAAAACCAAGAGTGAATGTTAGAAAATTGAGGGAGAAGAACAAGAATATGCAAAGGAAATAACAAAAGAACCATTATATTTCAAGATAGAAAAGTTAGGATTTCAAGTGTTCCATTAAATTTCTATTTTGATTCAAGAGTTCCTATGCCTAAATGAGTATTTGGATGAACTCCTAAGATCTCTAAGAGGCTTCCCACATGCATCTTCTATCAAAAAAACAAAGCAAACTCACTTGGTGCCTCTTTGAAGTATAGCCTCGACCTAAGCTAAATGGAGCACCAAGGGGTAGTTTCAATTTGTTCCAAGCTTGATTTTGAGTTACATATAATGGAAGAGGATGAGAGGAAGCCTTGAAAAAATTTTAGAAGCTATGGATAGTGAGAGGTATCATAGGGTCTATATTATGGTTTAAAGAAGCAATACCTAGCTAGGCTCCTTGAACTAATTGTGTAATGACTCCAAGAGGCTTAAAGAAGTCAAGAATCATAAATGGCTAGAAAGAGTGGAGCCAAAATGGTATTTTCATGAGGGTGCTTCATTAACTGCATTATCGAACCATAAAAGACCTATATGAACCACTTAACTTTTCTAATGAATATGTAGCTTTAGAAATTGTTCCTAGAGTGTAATTGGCTTCCACATTATATGTTTAGGCTAAAGGAAACAAGTCCCACCTTCTTGTGAGTGTGTGACTGTGGGAGAGAATGAAATTCAAGAGGAAAAGTGTGCTTGTGTAATAAAGGTAGCTCTATCTTATTTCTCTCATGCATAAGTGGATCTTTATCTTATCTTTGAATATGTGTATGTATATTTTGAGCTATGAAAGATGTCTCAACATGTATCTATATGCCATGTTACCATGATGTTACATTATGTCTTCAAATGATTTTATGTGTATTTGCTTTGGTTTTCTTGAATGTGGTGAAGCCAAGAACCCAATAGCCATGGTGAGGATGAGCCAAAAACCCTCAAGAATGATTGAGACAAAGCCAAGAGTCTCCCAAGAGTAAGGTCTAGTTTAAAGCCTTTAAGAAAAAGGGTGAGGTAAGTTCAAAATCCTTGAAAGGAATGGGTAAGGCTAAACCACTTATTTGGCAAGCCTATGTATGTTTTGTATGACTTCTTGAATGCTAGAAATGTTTCATGAATGACTACATGCTCTATGATGTTCATGCATGCATTTTTAGACTTGGATTTGCATTCTTTATATGTTATTGAAAGGGAGAAGAGCTATTGGGATTCCTAGAATCTCATTCTTTCCTCCCCACATGTCTAACATGTCTATATGGATCAAGTGAGCTAAGAAATGGGAGCCACCAAGCTTGAAGGAGAGAGTTTGACAACCAAGTGTGGAATTTTGCCATTTTATAGCCATATGATGTAATCCCATAGTGTATATGATGTATGACCTCTTGAATACATGTAAATATGTAAATATATTATGTATGTATGAGATTTGATGCCATATGTATGTTATTGTATAAAATGGACATTGAATGGCAAGAACTAACGTATGTGCTCTTGTGTATATTTTGGGGTAGATGAGTATGTGAAATTTGGGTTTCTATACCTTTGAGACATATTTGGTAAACCATTTTGGTACTTTCCTACATGCTCAAGTGGCCATGGAAGCCTTGAAACCAAAATTGACCCTTTTGAGACCATTCAAAAAGCTTAAAAGAGCATTTTTGCAACCTAACATCAAGATTTGGCCAAATGAATGAATTTGCCCATGAAATTTGGCATGCATATAGATCTTATCTAGAGCCTTTTAGGAACCTAAAGACCAGATTATTTAGAGTTTTATGAAATTAATTATGATTTTTCAACGTTGGCATTTTTCTGCTATTCTGGTATAAGCACTGTTTATTGTGCTGTGTCATTCAAGAGATAAATGGTGTCTAATGTTGGGAATTCAGGGACACGAAGCAAAAAATTAAAATTCTGAATCCCTTCCCATGGATCCATCAATGTCGTTTAGATCAAGTAGATCTAGAAATATTTACCTTTTTCGTTGGATCTCAAGAACTGATTTTCAGATCTGCTCCCTCTATCAGTATCCACACAAACGGATGTTCAACTCGGATGGCGTGCTAGGCCTCTTACCAATGTACGTACACGTTCTTAGTAGAGAAGGCGCTTTCCTCTTTCTCTTTCTCTTTTAGGTGATCGTACAGTGTTAGTACATTATCAGTATGCTTTCTCTTTCTAGAGTTTTTTCTTCCTTTTGTTGTTCTGTAGTTCAAGGAAACCCAAGCCTCCTCTTTTTTTTTATTGTGGAGATATCTCTTTAGGGTTTCAGATATATTTGATTGATTTAAAATATATTATTTTAAATTAAATCAAATCTTAATTAAATATATTAGTTAAAATTTAAGTTTATCTAATAGATTAAATTTAATTATTTATTTAATTTAAATCTAGAACTAAATTCAAACTTAATTTATCTCATAAATTAAATTTAAATTATCATATTAGTTTAAATTTAAATCTATCATATAGATTTGAATTTAAAACTAATTAATTTAAATTAATTAAAGGATATATATATTTTGAAATATAAATATAAATATACATATATATTTTGAATTTTATAAACTATATATATATATATAATATATATATATATTTATTTATAAAAATTCTTTCACCCTAGATTGAATGTGACATTTATTGAATCTAGACTCAATTTTAGATTCAATGAATTTGGACATTCTAGCTCGAGTCAACTCATTCTTGTGTGTGATCCTATAGGCCCATATAATATTGGTAGTGGACTAATGATACTATTTAACCCACAAGTCACAAGCGGCCTCTAGTAAGACATTATGACTACCCAAATCATATAGGGATTGGTGATCCGATACAACCTGTTATATAACCCTATCACATCCCTTTTGTCACACGATATCTAAATCAAGTGTGAGGCATGGAAACGTTATCCTCATCTTACTTGATCATCATTTTCTTGATCTACGTGCAGACTGACAGTACAAATGGAAACACTTTCAGTTGAGCATGACCATGTATTTCTCAGTCTCATTCATCAAGGGGCCCAAAGATATCTCTCTATTAATCAAAGGGATAAATCCTATCTTGACTACTCATCTTCTTCTACATCAATTCCACTATGCCCTATCATAGCCTTTATGATCACCCGGTTAAAGATGACTCTTGACTATGCTAAAAAAATAGTATTTTTCATGTTGAAAACTATGATGATCTCAAGTCTAAGGGCTCGGTGATACGGTTATACATAAGATATGCTTATGTCTTAATCCATGTAGCTATCTCATAACGGGTCGATCCAGCATCTTGTTCACTAATAAGTGCCTATGATTTTGATTTGTATCTTTATATATGATTAATATATAATCATCAATCAAAATCATACTAGTCTTAGTTCATCATCATTCCCACAATGATGATCGACTAAGGATATTTAAAATAATCAATATAATTTATCTAAGGATATTATTATATAGAACATATAAAAAATATAATAATGTAATAAAAGAAAACTCTTATTTCTTAATAAAGTACAATATTTGCAATACAATGATTGGCCTAGCATACAATCTCCAATAACTCCTACTTGCACTAGGCCTAATCGTTGATATGTCTAATACCCATTGACCTAACATGACTCTCATGCTTTGCCTGTGCAAGCAGTTTAGTAAGTGGATCACCAACATTGTCATTAATTGGTACTTTGCATATCTTTATATCACCCCTATCAATGATTTCTTTGATGAGGTGATATCGCCTGAGTATGTGTTTGGTTCTTTGATGTGACCTAGGCTCTTTAGCCTGTGCTATAGCACTGTTGTTATCACAAAATAGATTTATTGATTTGAGATGGTAGGCATCACTCCTAGTTCAGTGATGAACTTCTTAATCCAAATGGCTTCCTTGGCTACATCTGATGCTGCTAGGTATTCAGCTTCTGTTGTAGAAACAACTACTATACTTTGCTTGGAGTTTTTCCAGCTGACTGCTCCACCATTCAAACAGAATACAAATTTTGATTGCGATCTAGAATCATCCTTGTCAGACTGGAAACTTGCATCTATGTAACCATTTACAACAAGCTCGTCTTCCAATCCTCTATATCCAAGAATACATCCTTAATCTTTCTTAAGTATTTCATAATATTCTTGATAGCAGTCCAGTAACTTTCACCTAGATCTAAATGATATCTACTAGTCATACTTAAGGCATATAAGACATGCGGTTGAGTGCACAACATAGCATACATGATAGATCCAATGGCTGAGGCATATGAAATCTTGCTCATACAATCTTGCTCATCATGTGTACTAGGACATTAAGTCTTGCTGAGATTGATGCCATGAGACATGGGTATATAGCCCTTTTTTGAATCTTGCATATTAAATGTATCAATACTTTGTCTATGTAAGTGCTTTGACTTAGGCTAATTAGCCTCTTGGATTTATCTCTATAGATCCTTATCCCTAGGATGTAAGTGGTTTTGCTTAAGTCTTTCATTGAGAAATACTTTCCTAACCAAGTCTTGACATTCTGCAAGGTAGGGATGTCATTTCCAATGAGTAGGATGTCATCAACATAAAGCACTAGAAATACAATTGTGTTCCTATTAACCTTCTTGTAAATACAAGGTTCATCGATATTTTGGATAAATCCAAAATCTTTGACTACTTCATTGTCAAAGCAATGATTCCAACTTCGAGATGCTTGTTTCAACCCATAAATGGATTTTTGAAGCTTACAAACCTTCCCAGAATCCTTTGGACGTACAAAACCTTCAGGTTATGTCATGTACACATCCTCAAGCAGCTTCCCATTAAGGAATGTTGTTTTGATGTCCATCTGCCAGATCTCGTAATCATAGTATGTTGCAATGGTGAGAAGGATCCTGATTGATTTAATTATGGCAACTAGCGAAAAGGTTTCATCATAGTTTATACCATAGGTTTGTTTGAATAATTGTACTTTGAAGGTATGCACTTGGCCATCCATGTCAATTTTCTTCTTAAAAACCATTTGCACCTAATGGTTTTTATACCTTCAAATGGGTCAATCAAGGTCCATAATTATCATACATGGATTGCATCTCAGACTTCATTGCTTCTAGCCATGTCTCAGAGTCTAATCCCACTACAACTTCTTGATAGGTAGTTAGCTCATCTTGATCAACGAGCAACACATCACAACTTTCAATTAAAAGAAATTCATATCTTTGAGGTTGACATCGTGTCCTATCAGACCTTCATGGGCCTTGTGTTACTTGAGTAGGTTCAACAACTTGTTGTGAGTCTTATCGTTTTTCCATCTCTGGCTCAATGAAATTTTGTGGCTCTCGAACTTCTTTAAGATGTATCTTACTCCCACTAGTTCTTTTAGAGATAAATTCTGTAACACCATAATTTACTAGCTTATCTCATGCCATTCTCATGCTTCACGTCATGCATTCCATGAAGGAGTAAGGAAAAAGGATATAAAAAAATGAACTTCTTAGCGTTACGCTATGCATAAATTTTTCATTTAGAGTCCTGTGGGCCATATGGACTCATGTATCACATTCTTATATTTAATTACATAGATACAACTTATTTGCATCATTAAAGGTGGCCTACATCTTGTGGAACTCAAAGGGAAGCATGAAATACATACATATATTTTCAGCTAGATTTTTCACATTTTTGTCACAAAACTTTGAAAAATCATAAATAATTCTAGAAAAATTGAAATAATATATTCTTAGCCATTCTAGAAAGCTAAACATGTCTACTTCATTATAAAAATATTTATAGACCATAACATGTATCACAGAAGGCGTTTGACATTCGAAAAGGTCTAGAGGTCAGACTGTCTATTGGTGCTATCACAGAACTCTGCAACAAAATTAAAAAATGTTCAATTAATTCTACAAAAATTCAATCCATAAAAATGATACTAATTTGGAAATATGTGGATGTTAGATAGAGGGAAAAAATAACTTTAGACTAGTTCAGGCATGTTCAGACCTCGAAACCTAATCAAACAGTAACTGAGGTCGGGTGGAGTTCCTAATACTAGATAGATTCTTTGAAAATTCATATCTCCCTCTCTAGACATCCAAATGAGGTGCTTCTACTTGTAACAAGTCACTAGGAATTTTTAGTTTTTTTTGTATAAAATTTTATGGCAATTGGACATCATTTGAGCCCTGTGTGACAGATTCCATTTTTAGACTTGAGTGAACAAGGAGGTGACCAAAACTAGAAAATTTGCCAACTTTGAAAATTTATCAAATATTCTATAGACTTTCAAAAATTATGTTCTTTAACTTCACAAAAAGCTCTCAACAATCTCTAATTGCATGCCAAATCTCAGATCAAGAAAAGCTCATTTGGACAAAAAGTAATATAAGGTTCCATTATAGTCAATTTTGGCTCCATATAAGATACCAAAATGTCCAAATGGCTTTCTTTAGGGTTTGACCCCTCTTGGGTAAGTCTAAAAGCATAATTAGGACTTATGTAAGCTGCACAAATGGCTCCAAACCTCATGCCTCTCATTTTGGCCATCTCACCCACATTTATGCACATTTCCATAACATCATTCAAGAAGCCACATTGCTATCATATATTCAAATCACATTCTAATGGTCACATAACATATTCTCCCATTCATACATGACATATCATCATAATTACACATGTTTATAACATCATAATACAAATACATCCATTAATTACATCAATTGCCTTTTGCATGACCTTAAAGTAATAAAATTCAAGCACTTTCATGTCATCTTCTCATCTTTAAGGTGGTTGGCTTCCATTACCTTGCTCTCTTAGTCCACCTAGCATGTTAGAACATTGGAGAGGAAGGGATGAGATTCAAAGAATCCCAATAGCTCATCTTCCTTTCAATCATACATAATGGATGCAAACAAGTCTCATAAATGCATGTATTGTTGACATGTGCAAATATTCAAGAGACATTTTTATCACTTGAGAAAGTCATGCATAGCATACAAAAGCTTGCCAAGCAAGTGGACTGACCTCACCGAATTTTTTGTGGATATTGGACTTGCCTCACCCATTCTTTAAAAGATTCTTGGACTTAATCATGCTCTTGGGAGTCCATTTTGCTCTTGGGAGATTCTTTACTTTGTCACAACCAATCTTAAGGGTTCTTAGCTCATCCTCACCATGGCTAAGGGTTCTTGGCCTCACCACACTCAAGCAAATCCAAGCACACATCATAAACATCATATGAAAATATATTGTAACATCATGACACCATGGAATCTGTAACACCCCAAAATTAATTAAGGTGTTAATCATGGATTTGGGTTAATTAAGAATAATTAATATGGAATAATTTGGCAAGTTAAGTGAATGAAAATTTTAGAGAGATAAATTATTAATATGAGTTTGAGATTTAATTAAGTTAGAAACCCCATCTAGGCCTAAATTAAATTAAGTAGGCTAAGGTTAGGGACTAGTGAAGGCCCAATAATTTTGGGTGCAGACCCAACCTTTTAATGTGAGACTTGGCCCAAGAGAGAGCACCTAGAGAGGGCCCAATCTGATTTAATGAGATAGAGGCCCAAGACCCAACTTATATAAGCCCTTATAATTGTCCCAATACCCCTTATGTAGACCTCAACTAAGTGGGTTCTTGAAAACTTGACCTAACTTAACTAAAAGTTTAAATTGTTGAAGTTGGTCTAACAAATTACAACTTCATCCTAACAATTAGTGGGAGCCCAATAGGTACTTAGGCTGATAGGTTGACCCATAACCCATTTAGAACCCAACTTAAAACCTTAAAAATGATTTTAGCCACCCCCATTCTACAGAAACACAAGAAACAAAAGGGAAATTTGGAGGTCCAAATGGGAAGTTAGGGTTCTTGACATATTTCCACCATTTCCCACTTTTAGAGCAAGATTCAGCCAAGGTAATAGTTGTATAACTTAATCTCCTTCTCTTTCTCTTCATTTTGGCTTGATTAGTTTTTCATTTGGAGTATTTTTACCATACCTAAAATCTGAAATGTGGTTGTTAGGGATTTTCTTAGTGAAATTTTGTAGGTTGTGGCTGAGGGTGTTATTAGGTAAGTATAAACTCTTCATTTGATGCATTTTCTACTGGTTTAAGACCCCCATAGTAGACTTATAGTATGGGCCTGAATTTTGTGCCAATTTTCCTATGGTTTGGAGTGATATTTTGATGTTTCTAGTCTAGGGAAGGCAAAACCCAAAATTAGAGGCTCTTGGTGATTGGGTAAGTATTTCTGAGTAGTTCTATATAGCTTAACTCCTTAAGTAATGGGTTTGCTGATATAAATTATAATTAGGGATAGTAATGGCTTAGTTTTATGTTTATAGGCTGAAGTAGCATTCATTGGCTCTTAGAGGATTGGCTACAAGTGAGGTAACTGAGGTTCATGCTAATTCTATGCATATGTCTGTTTTAATTTTATATTTACTGCATGATTATGATTTTGATATTAAATGAATTGATTGGCTATTTGTTATATGTGATTGAACCTTGTAAGTCCATGGTGGAGCTGTGGTGCAGCTGCTATCTGTGCATGTGCTTTGATCGAACATCGGGTTATGATCAGACCCCAGATGCATTGAGCTCTGGTTGTGCCCATTGAGGAGTGGGTGCTGTGGACAGGCCTCTCTCGGTGTTATTGGCCTTTAACATGTGGAATTATAATTGTTAGTATGGGATAGTAATCATAAATAGCCTAATTATTTCATTTATTGATATGGTTGGTATGTTTTCTGATGCTTATATGAAATCATGCATATATGTTAATTGAACTGGAATATATGAATGGAATTTGCCTTGGTTACTAAGATTTGTATCTCACCCTGTTTCATTGGATTATACTTTCAAGTGAAGGCTCTTCGGGTAAGGATAAGGGGAAGCAAGTGGATGAAAATCCATGAGCTCCAACCATATATGGAAAAGGCTACACTTAGACTAATCTAGATAGAATAGATGTTAAATTTTGTATTCTTTTTTGTATAGCATCATCATGTAATCATGTTGCCAAGTGTAGGCTTTTATATTTTGATTACTTAGGATGTATCTATTAAGGAGTTAGGCCTTATCTCAGCTTGGTATTAGATGTATGAACTTATAACACCTGATGTATGAATTTTGTTGAATTTATGATATGGTGTATTATGGGAAATGTAATTATGTGATACATTAGATGTTGATATGAACCATTGATGTATGAAATCTCTAATGGAATGTGTATTGAATGTTAATTATTGATAGTTCATGAATTCTTGCTATTATTACTCTATGAACTTGCTAATATAAGGTAGTTGGAGGAGTAAAAATTAACATTTAAGTCTTAAACTAGTAATGATAGATAAGCTAGGTAAATTAGGCTAGTGAATGCTATTGGAGCCCCACAAATTAAGGTAGAGTGGCCCTAGGGTGTCATTGGA
The DNA here is from genome assembly GCA_026724425.1 of Erythrophleum ivorense. Lineage (NCBI taxonomy): Eukaryota > Viridiplantae > Streptophyta > Magnoliopsida > Fabales > Fabaceae > Erythrophleum > Erythrophleum ivorense. The sequence continues at coordinate 22,113 of JAIUCV010001154.1, forward strand.
GGGAGGGTGGAGAGTATGAGACAAGGTTTTAGAAGTTGTAGGATCAGAAGGCATTTCACCATGGCCAATAGAGGCTAAGTTGCCCAAGGAGAGTACAAGAGAGCAATTCACTGCGACGAGAAGTGGAATTAGCCGTAGTGAAATGTGAGAGGACAAACTAGGAGTCATCCAGAGGGTAATTTGCCGCGGCTAAATGGGAATTGGCAGCTGTGAACTTTTGTGGAATTATGTCAGGCATTCTGTAACACCCCATAATTAATTAAGGTATTAATCATGGATTAGAATTAATTAAGAGTAATTAATATGGGCTCATTGGGCAAGTTAAGTGAATAGAGACTTTAGAGAGATAAATTATTAATATGGGTTTGAGATTTAATTGGGATAGAAATTCTATCTAAGCTTAAATTAATAGATCATGAGAAGAGGCTAATGGAGGCCCAATGGATTATGTGCAAACCTAACATAATTTAGTGTGATGGAGGCCCAAGATTTACTTTGTATAGACTCTTCTAAGTGGCCCAATAATCCTTGTGCAGACCTAAAACTCTTGAGCTCTTCAAACTTGGCCCAAACCTAGTTAAATTTCAGCAACTTAAGTGTAAAAAACTGGCCCAGTAAATTCTGCAGCCCAACACCTCTAAACTGGCCCAACAAACTTAAAAAATCTGAAGCCCAAATGAAAGTGGATCTTGGAGCAGCCCATGACCCATACTTGACCCAACTTAAACCCTAATACCCCACCCACTTACTCACTTGCTGAAACATAAGATTCAAGAGGCAAAATCGGAGGTGGAGAAGGAGGCTAGGGTTTGGGACCAAATTTCTGCATTTTCTCATACTTAGAGCAAGATTCAGCCAAGGTAATAGTTATACAACTTAATCCCCTCATCTTTCTCCTTAATTTGGTCCGATTAGTTTTTCATTTGGAGCATTTTCATCCTACCCAAAATCTGAAATGTGAGTGTTTGGGGATTTTCTTGATGAAATTCGTAGGTTGGGATTAAGGCTGACTTTGAGTGAGTTTAGACCCTCCATTTTGATGCTTTAATGGTTAATTTGAGACCCCTATAGCTAATTTATAAAATGGGTATTAATTATGTACGAATTTGCTTAGGATTTTGGGTGGAACATTGAATTTTCTGGTGGAGGAAACTTAAATCCGAAATTGGGACTTGTTGTGGCTGGGTAAATGATTCTTGGGTAGTCATTAGCATTTTTAATTCCTTGGGTACTGATTATGAATTATTAATGATGAATTAGAGTAGTAATTATGTGATGTTGTGGTTATAGGAGGAATTCTGCACCATTGGTGATTGTTACAAGTGTCTACAAGTGAGGTAACCGGGTTTATATCAATTCCATGTATATATTTGATTTAGTTTCATATGATGCTGTATATGATTGATTGAAAATGTTGAATGAATTGATTGGCTATCTGTTATATTGTATTGGACCTTGTGAGTCCATGGTGGAGCTGTGGTGCGGCTGCCACCCGTGCATGTGCTATGATCAAGCACCGGGTTATGATCAAACCCAGATGCACTGAGCCCCGGTTGTGCTCAATAGGGAGTAGGTGCCGTGGACGGACCTCTCCCGATGTTAATGGCCTTTAACATGTGATAATATGATTGCTAGTATGGGATAGTAATCATGATAGCCTAATCTTTTCATTTGCTGTTATAATGGATGCGATTCTGATGTTGATTTTGATTTATGCATATATGGTAATTAAACTGAATATGTAATGGAATTGCCTTGGTTACTGAGATTCATATCTCACCCCGTTTTATGGGATTAATATTTCAGGTGAAAGTTCCTCGGGTAAGGATAAGGGTAAGCAAGTGGATGAACATCCATGAGCTGAGGCTGGGTGTGGGGAGCTACACTTGGTCTGGGTATAATAGGATAGATGCAATTTTTGTCATTAGTTTACCTAGCATCATCATGTAATCATATTGCCAAGTGTAGGCGTTTATATTTTGCTTGATTGAAATGTAACTGTTAAGGATTTAGAGCACATCATAGTGGAATATCAATGTATGAACTTATAGCATTATATATATGTATGTAGTTCTGCTGAAATTGTGATATGGATCACCTTATGGGAATTGTAGACATATGATGTCTTAGAGGTAAGCTATTGTTGAATGGAATATCTATGGAATGTGCATGGGATGCAAATTGTTGCTAATGCATATGTTCTTGCTGCCATTTATTTATGAATTTGTTGGTATGAGTTAGTGGAACAAGTAGGAAGTGACATTTGAGTTTCACGATGGTAATGATAGATTAGTTGGGTAATTAAGGTACATAATTACCACTAAAGTTGCATAAATTAAGGTAGAATGGCCCTAGAGTGATATTGGAGGGAAATTGGAAAGTGAAAGATGAAATCTTGAGAGTTGTAGGCACAGAAGGGAATTGGCCGCGGCCAATATTTAATTGGCCTAGGCCAATTCATAACAGAGAAGAATTGGCCGCGGCCAACATTTAATTGGCCTCGGCCAAATGTGGCGAACCTGCCAGGAAAGAAAACAGAGAGAAATTGGCCGCGGCGAATGGTGACGTTAGCCGCGGCTAAGCCTGAGAGGCAAATTTGGGGGTGTTCCAGAGGGTATTTGGCCGCGGCGAAAGGGGTATTTGGCCGCGGCGAAATGTGAAAAAAATTGTGAAAGCGTCAGGAGTTGAACCGAGGGTAATTGGCCGCGGCGCGAGTGAATTTAGCCGCGGCGAAAGTGCTCTATTTCTCATATTCACCTAGAAACCTTAGTTTCTCTTAAGGTAATGCTAAGGAATGATTTAGAAACACTTGTAGGAGAATTTTATGAGTTGGAAATGATGGATGAGAGTATCAAAGGCTCCTCATTAATAATTAAATTCACTCATGCGTTTGAATAATTGTGGTTGTCTAGCTAATGACCCTAGCAACATTAAGGTTTCAATTTTCCTCACTTGTTCCCGATGTAATTAATTTTAATGACTTCAAACCTTGATATATGATTATTAATCATGTACTTAACCTTAATTACTATAATTGAAAGTTAGGGTCGTCACAGTTGGTATCAGAGCAATGGTTCAGGCAAATGTGTTTGATTTACTGCTTTGTTGTTAGGAAACTTGGCAATCATGATGCATGCATGATAGGAATAGGAACATTGCGACCTTATGATAACCCTTATACTTGTATATATGTTTGCCATGGGTGGAATTGCGTTTTGTTGCCTTGGATTGTGGTTAATGGGAGATGCTTGTGGTTGTGCTTATGGCATTGCAGAACTAGATGGCCACTCGTAGAGAAACAACTGAGATGTTAAGGGGGATGCAAGAGGCCATGGCTGCAATGGCCAACCGAATGAGAGAACAAGCTGAGGCCCATGAGACTACGGTTAGGGCAATGACTGACCGGCTTCGAGAGCAAGCCGAGGCTCATGTAGCGACTGTGCAAGTGCTGCAACAGCTACATGAAAATATGAATAAGCGGAATGAGGAGGTGCCATTGGAGAATCGTGTGGGGGCTGGTCAAAACCCCGGTGTGGGACACCAAGGGGAGGACAATGACCTCTCTATTGTATTAGCCAAATTCAGAAAAGCTGATCCTCCATCGTTCTTGGGGGAGTTAGATACTGAGAAAGCCGAGAGATGGTTGATGCAACTAGAGAAAATCTTTGCGGTTATGACTTGCACCACCGAACAAAAGGCAAGGTTGGCCATTTACAAGTTGGAGGGTGAGGCTGAACATTGGTGGAGGAATGCCTCCAGATTGTTGACTGCAAGGGAGATACCCTTGACGTGGGAGAGTTTCCAGACTGCTTTTGAGAGCAAATATTTCCCACCATCCGTGAGGGCTGACAAGGAAGCGGAGTTTAACTTCCTTGAGCAAGGGGACATGAATGTGGACCAATACACAGCCAAATTTATCCAACTATCTCGCTTCTCCTCCTACTTGAAGAGATTTGACGATGAGCCATGGAAGGCTGAAAAATTCGAAAGGGGTTTAAGACCGGAAATCAAAGATAAGATTGTATCTCTACAAATTCGTAATTTTGACGAATTGGTGGAGAAATGTAGAGTGACAGAGAGGGCCATGATGGAAAGTGAGGCCAAGAGGAAAAAGACCCTGGAAGGAAAACGTGACCGGGGTATGGAGCCCTTTAGGGGCGGAAGCAAGAAAGGAGCCAATAGTGGAAGTGGCTCTTGGGGAAGGAGACAACCCCCAAGGAATGTCTCTCAAAGAAGAAGTGTGGGACCACCCAGAAATGCAATTAGTGCCCCACCTGCTTGTGCCAAGTGTGGCAAGAACCATGGGAATGGACCATGCCCAGTGTGCTATAATTGTGGGAGGCCTGGACACTATGCACGGACCTGCACAGTGTCACGGGAGTCGGCTTCATCGATTAAACCACCTATCCAAGGAAGGGTGTTTGCACTTACGCAGCAAGAGGCTAGTAGATCCCCTAGTCTAATCCGAGGTACTTTACTTGTCCATAATCATGTCGTAGATGCATTGTTTGACTCGGGTGCGACCCACTCATTCATCTCATATGACTGTTTTAAGCGTCTGGGTCTAAAAATTAGCCTGTTGCCATTTGAATTATCTGTGTCCACCCCTACTGGATATTCTATGATTACATCTGATGTATGTTTAAACTGTACTGTACAGTTGGATAGCCGTTGTACTACCCTTGATTTGGTTTGTATCCCTTTGTGTGACTTTGAGGTAATCATTGGTATGGACTGGTTGTCGGCTAATAGTGTGATACTTGACTGTAACCGTAAAACTGTTTCCTTACCTGCAAATATATCTGAAACTGGTCCGGTGACTGAGCTTACTTGTTTGTCTGCCACCCAAGTTGAGAGGTGCCTTAGGCGTGGTTGCCAAGGGTTTCTAGTATTCTTTTCATTGCATGTAGAGGTTGATGATGGGTTGGAGGATATACCTGTGATTAGGGAGTTCCCTGAGGTTTTTCCTAAGGAGTTTAGTGGACTACCTCCAGAGAGAGAGCTAGAATTTTCTGTTGATTTGGTACCCGGTACTGGTCCAATCTCTAAGGCTCCGTATAGAATGGCGCCTGCCGAGTTGGTTGAGTTGAAGAGTCAACTAGAGGAGTTACTTGAAAAAGGGTTTATTAGGCTAAGTGTGTCCCCATGGGGAGCACCAGTATTGTTTGTCAAGAAGAAAGATGGTAGTCTTAGACTTTGCATTGACTATAGACAATTGAACCAAGCAACTGTTAAGAATAAATACCCTTTGCCTAGAATTGATGACTTACTTGACCAATTAGTTGGAGCGTCAGTATTTTCAAAGATTGACCTTAGATCGGGATATCACCAACTTAGAGTCAAGGCTGATGATGTACCTAAAACTGCCTTTAGGACTCGATACGGCCATTATGAATTCCTAGTTATGCCTTTTGGGTTAACCAATGCCCCTGCCATTTTCATGGATTACATGAATAGGATTTTTAGGCCTTATCTTGACCGGTTTGTGGTAGTCTTCATTGATGACATTCTGGTCTACTCTAAGAGTGGTGAGGAGCATGAAGAGCATCTTAGGATAGTTCTTCAAACCTTGAGAGAGCATCAGTTGTATGCTAAGTTGAGCAAATGTGAGTTTTGGTTGCGGGAGGTCAAATTTCTAGGTCATGTGATATCGGAACAAGGGGTAGCGGTAGATCCTAGCAAGGTAGAAGCGGTACTGAATTGGGAGAGACCCAAAACGGTGACTGAAATCCGTAGCTTCTTAGGTCTAGCTGGCTATTATAGAAGATTCATTAAGGGGTTTTCTCAGTTAGCCATGCCTTTGACTAAGTTGACTAGGAAGGACCAACCATTTGTGTGGGATGCTAAGTGTGAGAATGCCTTTCAAGAGCTTAAGGATAGGCTTACCACCGCACCTGTGTTAGTGATACCTGACCCTAAGGAGACATTCACAGTCTATAGTGACGCTTCTAAGAAAGGATTAGGGTGTGTATTAATGCAACAAGGCAGGGTGATAGCCTATGCTTCTAGGCAGCTTAGACCTCATGAAGAGAATTATCCTACCCATGACCTAGAGCTAGCGGCTGTAGTTTTTGCGCTTAAGATTTGGAGGTACTATCTCTATGGTGCCCAATTTGACGTGTATAGTGATCACAAGAGTTTGAAGTACTTATTTGACCAAAAAGAGTTAAACATGAGACAAAGGAGGTGGATGGAATTCCTTAAGGATTATGACTTCTCCTTAAAGTATCATCTAGGAAAGGCAAATGTGGTCGCCGATGCCTTGAGTAGGAAATCTATTCACATGGCAATGATGCTGCTTAGGGAGCAAAGGTTGATTGAGGAGATGAGAGATTTGAACTTATCAATTTCAATGAACCCTAGTAGCATTCTTTTGGGAGAATTAAGGATAGAAAATGACCTTAGGAAGAGAATTAAAGAGGCCCAACAGCTAGATGCCTACTGGGGAGGAATTAGAGAGCAACTAGTCAATGGTGAGGTCAAAGACTTCGACCTATCAGAAGATGGTTTGGTGAGGTACCAGGGAAGAGTGTGTATACCCAAGGATGAAGAGTTGAGGAACATAGTATTGTCAGAAGCTCATAAGAGTAGGTACACCATCCATCCGGGCACTACTAAGATGTATAGGGATTTAAAGAAGAGCTTTTGGTGGCCTGGAATGAAGTCAGACATAGCAGAGTTTGTTGCTAGGTGTCTAATTTGTCAAAGGGTTAAGATTGAGCAACAAAGACCCGCAGGTTTGTTACACCCTTTAGAAATTCCTGAATGGAAATGGGATAGTATATCTATGGATTTTGTGATGGGTTTGCCTTGAACATCCTCGGGTTATGATGCTATTTGGGTGATTGTGGATAGATTGACGAAGTCTGCCCACTTTCTACCTATTAGAGCTACTTATTCCCTAGATAGACTAGCTCAACTGTATGTTCGTGAAATTGTGAGATTGCATGGTGTTCCTAATAGCATTGTGTCAGATAGAGACCCAAGATTCACATCAAAATTTTGGCGATCTCTACAGGAAGCTTTGGGTACTAGTCTTAACTTTAGCACTGCTTACCACCCTCAGTCTGACGGACAGACTGAGAGGACCATTCAGACCCTTGAGGACATGCTTAGAGCAAGTGTACTGGAGTTAAAAGGGAGTTGGGATGTGTACTTGCCTTTAGCTGAGTTTGCTTATAATAATAGTTACCATTCCAGCATTCAGATGGCACCATTTGAGGCACTTTATGGGAGGAAGTGTCGGTCACCCTTGTGTTGGGTAGAACTTGGTGAAAGAAGTCTCTTAGGTCCAGACATAGTGGACCAAACCACCCATCAGATAGAACTCATTAGAAAGAAGTTGTTGGCTGCCCAGAGTAGGCAAAGGAGTTATGCGGATAAGAGAAGGAGACCCTTAGAATTTGAGATAGGAGACCATGTGTTCCTTAAAGCTACTCCAGTGACGGGTGTAGGACGGTCTATTAGGACAAGAAAGCTCAGTCCTCGTTATCTTGGTCCTTTCCAAATCCTTGAAAGGATAGGACCCGTGGCCTATAGAGTTACATTACCTCCAAACCTGGCCAGATTGCATGATGTGTTCCATGTGTCCCAATTGAAAAAGTACCACCCGGACCCTTTGCATGTCATTGAGCATGAGAATGTGCATCTACAAGATGATTTGTCTTATGTGATTGAGCCGGAAAAGATTGTGGACTCAAAAGTCAAACAGCTGCGTAATAAGGATATCCTCCTGGTAAAGGTAGTATGGAGAGGACTTACTCTGGATGAAGCAACTTGGGAAACTGAGGAAGCAATGAGGAAGGATTATCCTGCATTATTTGAGTAAGGTATGTTTAATTTTGAGGACAAAATTTCTAAAAGGAGGGGAGAATGTAACACCCCATAATTAATTAAGGTATTAATCATGGATTAGAATTAATTAAGAGTAATTAATATGGGCTCATTGGGCAAGTTAAGTGAATAGAGACTTTAGAGAGATAAATTATTAATATGGGTTTGAGATTTAATTGGGATAGAAATTCTATCTAAGCCTAAATTAATAGATCATGAGAAGAGGCTAATGGAGGCCCAATGGATTATGTGCAAACCTAACATAATTTAGTGTGATGGAGGCCCAAGATTTACTTTGTATAGACTCTTCTAAGTGGCCCAATAATCCTTGTGCAGACCTAAAACTCTTGAGCTCTTCAAACTTGGCCCAAACCTAGTTAAATTTCAGCAACTTAAGTGTAAAAAACTGGCCCAGTAAATTCTGCAGCCCAACACCTCTAAACTGGCCCAACAAACTTAAAAAATCGGAAGCCCAAATGAAAGTGGATCTTGGAGCAGCCCATGACCCATACTTGACCCAACTTAAACCCTAATACCCCACCCACTTACTCACTTGCTGAAACATAAGATTCAAGAGGCAAAATCGGAGGTGGAGAAGGAGGCTAGGGTTTGGGACCAAATTTCTGCATTTTCTCATACTTAGAGCAAGATTCAGCCAAGGTAATAGTTATACAACTTAATCCCCTCATCTTTCTCCTTAATTTGGTCCGATTAGTTTTTCATTTGGAGCATTTTCATCCTACCCAAAATCTGAAATGTGAGTGTTTGGGGATTTTCTTGATGAAATTCGTAGGTTGGGATTAAGGCTGACTTTGAGTGAGTTTAGACCCTCCATTTTGATGCTTTAATGGTTAATTTGAGACCCCTATAGCTAATTTATAAAATGGGTATTAATTATGTACGAATTTGCTTAGGATTTTGGGTGGAACATTGAATTTTCTGGTGGAGGAAACTTAAATCCGAAATTGGGACTTGTTGTGGCTGGGTAAATGATTCTTGGGTAGTCATTAGCATTTTTAATTCCTTGGGTACTGATTATGAATTATTAATGATGAATTAGAGTAGTAATTATGTGATGTTGTGGTTATAGGAGGAATTCTGCACCATTGGTGATTGTTACAAGTGTCTACAAGTGAGGTAACCGGGTTTATATCAATTCCATGTATATATTTGATTTAGTTTCATATGATGCTGTATATGATTGATTGAAAATGTTGAATGAATTGATTGGCTATCTGTTATATTGTATTGGACCTTGTGAGTCCATGGTGGAGCTGTGGTGCGGCTGCCACCCGTGCATGTGCTATGATCAAGCACCGGGTTATGATCAAACCCAGATGCACTGAGCCCCGGTTGTGCTCAATAGGGAGTAGGTGCCGTGGACGGACCTCTCCCGATGTTAATGGCCTTTAACATGTGATAATATGATTGCTAGTATGGGATAGTAATCATGATAGCCTAATCTTTTCATTTGCTGTTATAATGGATGCGATTCTGATGTTGATTTTGATTTATGCATATATGGTAATTAAACTGAATATGTAATGGAATTGCCTTGGTTACTGAGATTCATATCTCACCCCGTTTTATGGGATTAATATTTCAGGTGAAAGTTCCTCGGGTAAGGATAAGGGTAAGCAAGTGGATGAACATCCATGAGCTGAGGCTGGGTGTGGGGAGCTACACTTGGTCTGGGTATAATAGGATAGATGCAATTTTTGTCATTAGTTTACCTAGCATCATCATGTAATCATATTGCCAAGTGTAGGCGTTTATATTTTGCTTGATTGAAATGTAACTGTTAAGGATTTAGAGCACATCATAGTGGAATATCAATGTATGAACTTATAGCATTATATATATGTATGTAGTTCTGCTGAAATTGTGATATGGATCACCTTATGGGAATTGTAGACATATGATGTCTTAGAGGTAAGCTATTGTTGAATGGAATATCTATGGAATGTGCATGGGATGCAAATTGTTGCTAATGCATATGTTCTTGCTGCCATTTATTTATGAATTTGTTGGTATGAGTTAGTGGAACAAGTAGGAAGTGACATTTGAGTTTCACGATGGTAATGATAGATTAGTTAGGTAATTAAGGTACATAATTACCACTAAAGTTGCATAAATTAAGGTAGAATGGCCCTAGAGTGATATTGGAGGGAAATTGGAAAGTGAAAGATGAAATCTTGAGAGTTGTAGGCACAGAAGGGAATTGGCCGCGGCCAATATTTAATTGGCCTAGGCCAATTCATAACAGAGAAGAATTGGCCGCGGCCAACATTTAATTGGCCTCGGCCAAATGTGGCGAACCTGCCAGGAAAGAAAACAGAGAGAAATTGGCCGCGGCGAATGGTGACGTTAGCCGCGGCTAAGCCTGAGAGGCAAATTTGGGGGTGTTCCAGAGGGTATTTGGCCGCGGCGAAAGGGGTATTTGGCCGCGGCGAAATGTGAAAAAAATTGTGAAAGCGTCAGGAGTTGAACCGAGGGTAATTGGCCGCGGCGCGAGTGAATTTAGCCGCGGCGAAAGTGCTCTATTTCTCATATTCACCTAGAAACCTTAGTTTCTCTTAAGGTAATGCTAAGGAATGATTTAGAAACACTTGTAGGAGAATTTTATGAGTTGGAAATGATGGATGAGAGTATCAAAGGCTCCTCATTAATAATTAAATTCACTCATGCGTTCGAATAATTGTGGTTGTCTAGCTAATGACCCTAGCAACATTAAGGTTTCAATTTTCCTCACTTGTTCCCGATGTAATTAATTTTAATGACTTCAAACCTTGATATATGATTATTAATCATGTACTTAACCTTAATTACTATAATTGAAAGTTAGGGTCGTCACACATTCTAAAGAGGAATTAGTTGTGGCTAAAGAGGGAATTGGCTGCGGCCAATAGCGAGAGGCGAGTGAGGTAGGCTCTAGGAGGTTTCCTTGCCACGACGCCATATAGGTTAGTTGCGGTGAAGATCTAACTCGATAGCCACAGTGAAACCTGTGAAGATAAAGAGTGAACTCAAGAGCAATTGGCCGTGGCTCAATGATATTTAGCGGTGGCTAATGACGCCAAACTCTCATTCAAACCTAGAAATCTTGATTTTTCCCATGGCAACCTCAAGGGATGACTTAGAAACATTGGTAGAAGATTCTTGTGAGTTAGAATTAATGGGTAATAGAATTAAAGGCTTATAAATGAGTGTTTGTTGCCCTTGTGTACATGAATTCTTGTAATTATTTGGTTGATGACTTTAATAACATTAAGGTTCAAATTTTTCTACATTTTTTAAATATAATTAGTCGTAATATTTTATAACCCTGATTTATAGTTATTAATCACGTATTTAACCCTAATTATAATGATTAAAAGTTAGGGTCGTCACAGAATCAAAGTCATGCCAGAGAACTTTTCATGGCTTAAAAATAGACATACACACATTCAAAGATAATTAAAGCAAGCAGTCATGCATGAGAGAAGGTGGAGAGAGCTGCCTTGGATACAAACACACACTTTTCTCCTTGAATCAATGCTCCCTTTCTCAGCCTCATACACACAATGGTGTGGGAATGATTTCTCTTGGCCTAAACACAATTTATGGAAGCTAATTTGGTTCATGAAGTTAATTCTAAGGCCATACAACTTGCTTAAACTCTATCTTGACTCATTGACCCCTTTATGTTTCCAAGAAAGCACCTAATGAAGCAACACTCGTCAAATAAATTTTAGGCTCCATTCTTTCTTTTCAAATATGATTCTTGACTCCTTTTTAGCCTCTTGGAGTCATCACACCATTAAGACAAAGAGCCTAACTACATGTTGCTTCCTTAGATCATATTATGGAACATAAAGAACTAACTCATTCTTTAAGGTTTCTAAATTTTTTCCAAGGCTTCCTTTCATATTTATTCATCATATATGACTCAAAAATGGACTTAGAAAAATTTAAAACTATCCCTAGCTATGTAAACCCCTTTAGGCCGAGGCTATGGAAGACTTTAGCTTCCACGGAGTTTGCTTTGTTTTCTTAATGGAGGAAGCACATGAGGAGACTTCTAGGGATCTTAGGAGCTCATTTAAACTCTCATTTAGACATAGGAATCAAGGTATTAAATCAAATTTTGCAAGGTGCACTTGAAACCCTAGAAATTGCATCTTGAAATTCTATGGTTTTTTGTTTATTCCCTTTGCATATTCTTAATCTCCACACCCTTTTTCCTTAGAATCACCTTTAGTTCTACCTAAAAATCAAACCCTCCTAGGGTTTCATGAGTAGGGTGAAATGGTGGAGGAAGGGAAGAAAGGATATCAACCATGGATGAAGAAATTACCTTATTTTCTTGCTTTTTATCACTTGAATCTTGCTTTCTCTAAGCTCCTCTCTTCAAATCCGAATTTTCCCCTAAGTTTCTTTCTTAAAACAGATTTGTAAACTTCATTATAATCATAGGAAGAAAGCCCAAGAGGAGAGGAACAAGTTTGGAAGAAGAAGGAGCATGAAAATCCATGAAATTCCTTACCTTTTCCTTGCTTTTTCTCCTCCTTTCTTCTCCTCCATGGTGCGCCTAAGAGAGTTGGTGTTTTCTCTAGCTTTTAGGCAGAATGGGTCGTGCAGATGAAAGGGAGAAGAAATAAGAAGCTTAAAGTGTGTTCAAGAAACTTCCACTTTCTCAAAAATTCTAATTTTGCCCTTCGTTTTTTGCATTTTTTTTCCTAACTCATTTTAGCTCCTTTTTTAGAACTGTATTTTCTATTATGAAATTTAGGTTCCCAATTTAGTAAAATGCCTTTGGAATCACTCAAATCGGTGCTAAAACCTTCCCAAACGAATCCATCAAAGTTCAGGTACACTGACATTGGAAAATGTCCACCGGAGGGGTTTTAACTATCCCTGGGCTTTCCATGGTTTTCAGGGCCCCTAAGAACCATGGAGAACTCAAAACTTTTATTTAAAAATCCCTCCTGTGTAAATTCCAAAATTTACTCAAAATTACGAAAATGCCATTACGTTTCGTAAGTTTTTTGTAAGAAATTGTTTCTTCATTCTAGCTCCATTTTTCTTTCCGTCTGAGCCTGGGGTTCTCATTTTTAAGAGTCTAGAATGCTTCTTAAATTTTTTGGGATCTTAACTACATCATTTTAGGGGACTTTCTTTTATATCTAGTGAATTTTGTTTGTTGACAGAGAAACCATACGTTACGTTTCTCACGTTTAGAGAACTGGATTTTACATTTCTCCCCCCTTAAATAAATTTTGTCCTCAAAATTTTGGGTATATTTTCTTTTTACTCTTTTCTTTTCTAGCTAATTGCTCTTTTTTTTCCTTCTTCCTAGCTTTATACGCTTTCTCAGCAATTTCATTCGTTTGAACTTTCTCTCAGCCAAGGGACTTTCATTACTACTAGTTCTTAATGAGGGCTCTACTACCACGATGTACTAACTAGTTCTTTCTTATAAGGGAAAGAAATTTTTGGCTCTAGAGTCCTATTTTAGGAAAGCTTACTAATCATATCGAGTTTTTCTTAACTCGTTCGTAGGGGTTAACATTTCTTTCAGTGGACTCATTCACATATTTCGGGAGGTAACCTATTTTATATCATATCTCCTATATCCTCTCCCAATGGTTTCTCATAACATCTCATCATCTTTTCTAACCATTACAACCATCAGAGATTTTTGTCTGTCTGCTTACTTATTTACATGTTCCATCCACTGTTCATCCTTGCGTTCTTTCTTACTAGCTTATCCCATGATTATGATTTACATTTCTTTCTATCATGGGCCTCACATCTTAATTACTTACTGGGATTATAGCTCCTTTGAGGAGTTTCTACTTTTAATGATCTCAGTTTCTCTGTTTACTATTGCATCTGTCTTTGTAGGCCGGGACTTTCTCTCACTTTTTTGCTCACTTATAATTGCATTTTATAGTCCCTTATTTCAATACTAATAGGCCTAACATGTATGTCTCATACTAGTACTGAAAAGCTATTACCATTGACTACTACCAAATTCTGGTGGGATACTAGCTATGCTCACAGTTTTAATCACTAGAGATATACTGTACCACTTACCTCACGTAAAAACTGCACTTGACCCATTTCTGAATACATAGGCTAGCATGTGGGGATCTCTCTATCCCTCGATTAAGGTGAATATTACTGGGTAGTGGTTCATCTGGTTCTAACTTTGGAAAGTTAATTTCTTGCTTTCCTTCTTTCATACATTATGCTCATATTTCAAGAGATCTTGTCAGTGGTTTAATTATCTAAGTAAATCCTTTATATCTCTGTGGCAATGGTCTACCAGACTTAGGAAGTTTGTAATCGTTGAGACAAAAGCTAGCTAAAACTATACTGGTCTCTGAGACTAACTACTCTACAAAACTATCTCAGGCCGTCATCTCACCAGAGAACTATCATGCTGTGGGTAGGGCTCTCTGTAACTCTATGAGATCTACTGTGACCCCTTAATGCCCTGCTAGGGTCTACTACAACCTACTGCGCTATGAGACGTCAAAGCCTAAGATTACTATATCTAACAGTAAAACACATACTCATTAAGTCTAGTAACCATCGCTCATAATAGCTGAGGCTAAACTCAGAAGTATATCATGCTCTTCGTGCAAAGTGGGTTCTATGTCATATGATTCTCTAGGATCCCGTCATACTGATACTCAGAAGCATCTTAATTTTTGTTCATCGCTTCTTATGGGATCCTCAGATTCCCACTTCAACCCTTTTTTGCTTGGGCTTTCTTTTTTTACTTTAATTGTACTCTACTATCTTTTCCTCTCATATCCTATAATTTTTAACTATGCCTACCTTCTGCTTTTAAGTGCCTTGGCACTAGGGCATCTCACACTCTGAGTGTGGTTAACATCTATGGCAGGAGAGAGGCTATGCTCTGGTCCCTTCTCATTTCATTTACATATACTATAAGGGAATCAGGCTATACATACTGAACTCGTGCTGTCTGAATCTAAACATTCCTTGCTGGGGATTCCTTTTTACATGCTTTTCTCATCATTCTAATATTATTGGAATCCTTTGACCTTTCTTTTTTGATTTATCTCATTATCTAGCTAACTAGGATACCTTTCGATTATCGGGACACTTTGGTGATTGATATCATCATTTGCTACGCACTTAACCCACATTACTACTAAGTTAGCCAGACTTAATATCATGTAGCCTCTATTGCAAGCAAATCATAACATCAAACACTAATACATCAACGTTTCATGACTTTGCTCAGAGTCACTATCATCAGTATATTACAAGTTTTCCAATAATCTAAAGTATTTCTTTCTTACTTTTCTTTATCTGTGCTATTCTCGTAGAGTGCTCAGGGAAAATAGGATTCTTCCTTTGTTTCATCCTGAGATCACTCTGTATTGCCCGGCTATTTTTACTTTGGGCACTTTCATGCTAAAAGGGCATCTATGCCCTTACAAATGTGCTTTCTTAAGTACTCAAGTACATTAACTGAATATCTATTCTCAATCTAATATGTCCTTGGCTTGAACACTGTCATATCTTCTCTTTTTACCCTTCTTATCCTCTTACTTAGATAAAGGATGTTCTACTACTGGTTATTTTTATTACTAGTATAGGTTCCTCTACACTTAAGAGCACCTGCATTTTTCCTAGGTTCCTTTTACTTGTTCACTCTTTAGAACGTTAAGGGGGTCTACTTTTTCTCATACTCTTACTCTGTTCTAAGCTAGAACATCCCTTAGTAAGAAGAATTCTATTTCATATAATCCCTAGAAATTTCATTCTATGGCGCTCTCGGCTTACACTCTTTCTCTACATAACGCGAGGCTTGCCTTCTTAGGCAGTCTCTAGCTCCCTCGAGCTTTCCTGAGGGTACTAAAGTACTAACTGTTTGTTTCAGCTTATTTCTACGTTCAGATCAAAGATGAACTTTCTCTCTGTTCAGTCTCTTTAGCTTCATCTCCAGGAGCACAGTATACTATTTCTAGGGTTTTGCTAACCCAATCTAGAACACGTACTCTCAATGTCTGGATTCTACCTCACTAAAGCTTATGCTCTACTGGGTGCTCTAATCACTCACGTGGATTAATCTTATATCATTCTCATATTAAGGGGCTCATCTAACTAACTATCAAACCCCTATCTATTTATCTTTTTGGGATTAGTCTACTCAATTAGTCATTACTAAAGCGAGGGTATCTTTTTTGTAGTTTGTTTCTCTGCTCTTCCTCGCTTCCCTTATCATTATACTTTATGAGTCAGGGGGGTCTATCTAGGGGAATTTACTAACCACTACTGGGTGGCCTCCCTAACTCAGGATATCTCATCTTTTCTTTCTCGATCCAGGGTGAACGTTCATTGAGCCTTTCATTTACAAATCTCACTTGGAATAATACTACTGGTCATCTTCCCCAGGCTTTAACTCATGCTCAGCCTAGGCTAGCCATCTCATCGGACCTGTAGCTTACTAATTATCCTTATTCTATTATAAGCCTCTGTTACTGAGCTACTCATACTTACCTCTAGGTGCTACCTATGAGGTACACCTTTCTAGGCCACTCACTATATGCCATACTGCTAGTAGTTCTATCTTACGTTATTTCGAGGCTACACTAACATTCTATCATTCAGTGTCTCATAGAGTAGCACCCTAGGTTGGAGTCAATGCCTTAAAGGCGAGTCTCAATAACCTTACTGCCCCTGTGTCTAACTTTCTCTATGCTGAGCTCTTTTCTCAGTCTCATTTGCTAGGCCCACAGATTTCTTACTAATCTTCCATTACTGCTTACTACCCTTTTCTCTACTTATACTAGGGGTCCCCGCTTCCTATGAATCATCTAACCCCTTATTAGTTCATTCCTCAAGTTGGCTTGAATATGACTAACAAGGCATTTCATATTTCTATTCGCTGCAGCTAGCACATCATTCATCACGACTAATCAGCCTCGGGTTCACCCTAGTTTTCCTGTTTGAGTATTGGTCGTGGCGAGGAACTCTCTGGATTGTCTCTTTGCTATCTTGAGTAATTGGCCTCGGCTAAGCAACTAATTGGTCGCAGCTAATGGCCTCTGATTGGCTTGCTTTTTCAAGGATTAAGATTTTCATCTTTAGCTACCTACCTGAGCCTCATTGCCTCTATATCTAGCCCGTCATCAAGCTAGAGGATTCTACCTCTTGCTCTACTCATACATAACTAATTGTCATCTCTGGGCTGTCGAGCTCTAGGGTTGTAGCTCATAACTCGAGCTCTAGCCTGAGGAAATTAGCCTTTTAGGCTTTGGAACTTATCAAGACATTTGGGTGTTGTGACTAGGGGATAATTATCTTTCTCATTCCCCTCTAAACTCTCTAGATTGTCTCATTGCTATCGGGAGTAATTGGCCTCGGCTAAGCAACTAATTGGCCGCAGCTAATGGCTTCTAATTGGCTTACTTTTTCAAGGATTAAGATTTTCATCTTTAGCTACCTACTTGAGCCTCATTGCCTTTATATCCAGCTCGTCATTAAGCTAGAGCATTCTACCTCTTGCTCCACTTATACATAACTAATTGTCATCTCTGGGCTGTCGAGCTCTAGGATTGTAACTTATAACTCGAGCTCTAGCCTGAGGAAATTAGCCTTTTGGGCTTTGAAACTTATCAAGACATTTGGGTGTTGTGGCTAGGGGATAATTCTCTTTCTCATTCCCCTCTAAACTGATCCTGTGTAGCTGCAGTCTCATCTCATACTGCGCTGCATCACTACTTGTCTCTGCATTAAGCAAGACATCTTGAAATGGCCTGAGTATGACTACCAGGGAGAATCAACCTCACATACTCTCTCTAGCAAGCCTCTTCCTATCAACGAGATCATTTCTCATTGTTTATATTTAGGGCTTGCCACTAATCCCGGCGAGCTATCACATCTCATCAAACTCTAGCTATTGGATCCCTCAACTTTGCTTAAACTTAACTTTGCTCAAGCTACTCTAAAGGCCACTCTTTCCCGATATCCATTCTCTACTCTAAGACCATTCTACAACTTACTCATCATGAACAAAGCCATAAACTATACTCATACACCAAATATGTCTTATATAAGACTTTGCCTATGCATTCAGGTCTTTACATAGCCCTATTGCTATATCCTCAAGCCAAATCCAATTCGAGAGTTCCTGGAACTTTGCTCTGATACCAATAAGTGTAACACCATAATTTACTAGCTTATCTCATGCCATTCTCATGCTTCACATCATACATTTCATGCAAGAGTAAGGAAAAAGGATATAAAATAATGAATTTCTTAGCGTTGTACTATGCATAAATTTTTCATTCGGAGTCCCATGGGCCATATGGACTCATGTATCACATTCTCATATTTAATTACATAGATACAACTTATTTGCATCATTAAAGGTGGCCTACATCTTGTGAAACTCAAAGGGAAGCAGGAAATACATACATATATTTTCGGCTAGATTTTCCATATTTCTGTCACAAACTTTGGAAAATCATAACTAATTCTAAAACAATTGAAATCATGCATTCTTAGCCATTCTAGAAAGCTACACATGTCTACTTCATGCAAATATTTATAGACCATAACATCTATCACGGAAGGCGTTTGACATTCAAAAATGTCCAGAGGTCAGGCCATCTACTGGTGCTATCACAAAACTCTGCAACAAAATTAAAAAATGTCTAATTAATTTTACAAAAATTCAATCCATGCAAATGATACCAATATGGAAATCTGTGGATATTAGCTAGAGGAAAAAAATAACTTCAGACCGGTTCAGGATGTCCAAACCTCAAAACCCAATCAAACAGTAACCGAGGTCGGGTGGAGTTCCTGATACTAGACAGATTCTTTGAAAATTCATATATCTCTCTCTAGACATCCAAATGATGTACTTCTAGTTGGCACAAGTCACTAGGAATGTCTAGTATTTTTGTATAAATTTCATGGCAATTGGACATCATTTGAGCCCTGTGTGTCAAATTTCATTTTTAGACCAGAGTGAACAATGAGATGATCAAAACTAGAAAATTTGCCAACTTTGAAAATTCATCAAATATTTTGTAGACCTCCAAAAATTATGTTCTTTAGCTTTTCAAAAATATCTCAACAAGCTTTATTTACATGCCAAATCTCAGATCAAGAAGAGATCATTTAGATAAAAAGTGACATAAAGTTCCATTATGGTCAATTTTGGCTCCATATAGGATACCAAAATGTCCAAATGACTTTTCTTAGGATTCGGCCCCTCTTGGGCAAATCTAAAAGAATAATTAGGACTTGTGTGAGCTGCTCAAATGGCCCCAAACCTCATGCCTCTCATTTTGGCCATCTCACCCACACTTATACACATTTCCATAACATCATTCAAGAAGCCACATTACCATCATATATTCAAACCATATTCTAATGGTCACATAACATATTCTCCCATTTATACATGACATATTATCATAATTACATATGTTTATAATATCATAATACATATACATCCATTAATTACATCATTTGCCAATTGTATGGCCTTAAAGTAACAAGATTCATGTTCTTGGATGTTATACTCCCATCTTCAGGGTGGTTGGCTTCTATTACCTTGTCCACTTGGCCCACCTAGCATGTTAGAACATTGGAGAGGAGGGGATGAGATTCAAAGAATCCCAATAGCTCATCTCCCATTCAATCATATATAATGGATGCAAACAAGTCTCATAAATGCATGTATAGTCTTGTTGACATGTACAAACATTCAAGAGACATTTTCATCACTTAAGAAAGTCATACATAGCATACAAAGGCTTGGCAAGCAAGTGGATTGGCCTCACCCAATTTCTTAAGGATATTGGACTTGCCTCACCCATTCTTTAAGAGATTCTTGGACTCAACTATGCTCTTGGGAGTTCATCTCACTTTTGGGAGGCTCTTTACTTTGTCTTAACCAATGTTAAGGATTCTTGGCTCATTCTCACCATGGTAAGAGTTCTTGGCCTCACCACACTCAGACAAATCCAAGCACACATCATAAACATCATATGAAAACATATTGTAACATCATGGCACCATGGAATTTGAACTATCTAAAGTGAAATTTTTTGCCATGTGATTTCTAATCAAGGTATGTTTGTAATATTAGGTTTTTCAGAAATTAAACTAAAACCAATGATAAGAGGACTCTAAAGCAAAGCAAATTAAGGTAAATTGTGGATAGAATACTAATTAAAGCATCTAAAAATGTAGATAGGAAATTAAGAATAGCCCAAAATCGTAGTCAAAATGGCTAAATAAAACAAATCGAAAACATAGTGGCAAAATTGTAATTTTGAGTGAATTTTGAGAAACTTAAAGAAGTGAATTTTAAATGCTAAAATTGAGTTCACTAGGGTTTCTAAAGGCCCAAAAAATCATAAGAACTTTTAGAATGGTTAAAACCCTTCTAGTGTACAATTTAGGTCGTTTGTTAACCTAAACTTTAAATAGATTTATGAATCCCATAAATTTGAAATAAAATATTTTTAATAAACTAGAGGACCTAAATTTTATGATGGAAAAGATGGTTTTAAAAAAC
Organism: Erythrophleum ivorense; assembly: GCA_026724425.1. Taxonomy (NCBI): domain Eukaryota; kingdom Viridiplantae; phylum Streptophyta; class Magnoliopsida; order Fabales; family Fabaceae; genus Erythrophleum; species Erythrophleum ivorense. Next base: position 42,508 of record JAIUCV010001154.1, read on the forward strand.
ATGTTAAAATGAGCTCAAACGGAGAAAGGGACGTAGAAGGGCAAAATTGGAATATAGAAAAATTATAAAACCCTAGCTCATTCATTTAAATAGCCACCCCTTCTTCTTCATTTTGGCCAAAATTTTGCAGCTCCAAATCCAACCTAAGAGGCTTCCAAGAGTCACCAAGAGCCAAGGGGAAGTGAAGCTACCTAAGATAAGTAAATGCAAGGAATTTGCCTATGATGTTATTCTAGCCTAATTTCTACTATTTCTCCTCTTTTTCTCCATGGTTTTAGTTTTTTAAAAAAGGTAATTTCTCAGAAGAAACTTTGGAGGAAAAGGCTCCTTCAAGGAAACTTGATATCCTACATTAATCTCTATTTAAAGCCCTTTCATTTGATATATGACATGATGTAGGAAGATTGCTTTTTGTCTTTCCATGGTTCTCTAGGTTCAACTACTATAGGAGCATCTTAGAGGGAATTGAATCTTGACCAAGGCATGGTAATTTTAGAGGCTTAAGAGCATGAAGATTAATATGGAACCAAAAGAAACAACTAGCAAGCCATAGGTTGCAACACATGGAATCTAGAGTTTTGATTGCACTTTAGGAAGTATGAAGCCTTAAAATGATACTTTTAACTATGTAAGAGTATAATTGAGTTAAGAAGAGGCTAAGGAAGCTCTATAAGTGTCAATTCCCTAAGAGAAATGAACAAAGCTCCATGAAAGCCTATTAGGTGCATAATCTCAGCCAAGACTCATTTGTGGTACCTACGGAGAGTTTTCTTAGATTCTAAGATTATAAATGGTCAAGATATGAATTATAAACACCAAAGGAACCATTGGTTTGAATTTAAAAACCTTATTTTGAAGGTGAAAATTTAGGGTTCCATTATGCACAAAGAAGCAACTTAGTGTCAAGCTCCTTGAATTGAGTTCATGATGCCTTTAATGAGTTCTAATGGAGTCATATAACTTATATTAGGTGAGATTTAGGAGCCAAGTAATGGTTGCTTTATTATGCCACTAAATTGAGCTATATGGAAACTTGAAGTGCTAAATATTTTGTATAAGGCTTAAATGAGTCCAAATATAGTTCCCTTGATAATCTTATGCTTCATTTGATGTGTTTAGGCCAAACAAGTGAAATCTCCCTCAAGTGTAGGTGTGAGACTGAGAGACTAAGTGAAGAAGCAAAAGAGAATTAAGTGATCTCTTGTGTTAAGGTAGCTCTTCATTTATTCTTGCATATTTATGTCGGTTGCTTGATTGGTGTAATATCTAGTTCGCTGAAAACGAGAGAAAATTTGAGAAAAATAGCATGTAGTTTCTCCGTAAATGAATAAAATTCACCGGATACAAAAGCAAGTCCCCTAAAATGACTTAGTTAAGGTCCCAAAAAATTTGGAAAGCATTCTAGACTCCTAAAAATGAGAATCCCAGGCCTAGATAGAAAGAAAAACAAAGCTAGAATGAAGAAACAAATTTGAACAAAAGGTTAACAAAACGTAGGGCATTTTCATTATTTTGAGAAAATTTTGAAATTCATATAGGAGGGCTTTCTAAATGAAATTTTTGAGTTCTTTGAGGTTCTTAGAGACCCTAAAAACCATGGGAAGTCTCGAGACAGTTAAAACCCCTTCGGTAGACATTTTCTAATGTCGATTGACCTGAACTTTGATTGATTTATTTGAGAAGGTTTTAGCTCCAATTTGAGTGATTCCAAAGACATTTTATTAAATTGGGAACCTAAATTTCATAATGGACAAGACCGTTCTCAAAAAGGTGCTAAATCGAGTTAGAAATGAAAATGCTAAGAATGAAAGGCAAAATTGAAATTTTTAAGAAAGTGGAAGCTTTTTAAACACTCTTTAAGTTTCTTGTTTCTTCTACCCTTTCATTTGCATGACTTATTCTGCCAAAAAACTAGAGAAAACACCAGCTCTCTTAGGCACACCATGGAGGAGAAGAAAGGAAGAGAAAAAGCAAGAAAAAGGTAAGGAATATCATGGATTTTCATGCTCCTTCTTCTTCTAAACTTGTTTCTCTTCTCTTAAGATTTGTTTCTTATAGTTTTATTGAATTTTTTGGATCTACTTTGAGGGAAGAATAAAGGGGAAAATTCGGATTTGAAGAGAAGAGGCCAAGGAAAGGGAGAAACAAGCAAGAAAAGCTATGGAAACAAGGTAAAATCTTCATCCTACGGTAGCTACTCCTCCCCCTTCTTCTCCCTATTTTGCCCCATATATGTAGCTACAAGAGGGCTTGAAATTTGGGTGGAACCAAGGGTGAATTCTATGAATTTAAAGGAGGAGAGTAAAAATATGCAAGAAAATTCAAGTAAAAGCCATTGATTTTCAAGATAGCAAACCTAGGGTTTCATGAGGTCCCTTGAAAATCTGATTTGAAGTAATTGTTCCTAGGCCTAAATGAGTATTTGAATGAGCTCTTGAGGTCTCTAGAAGGCTCCTCATTTACATCTTCCATCAAGAAAGTGAAGCAAATCCACTTGGTGTTGTCATATAGTGCATAATTTCGGCCTAGGCTAGATGAAGCACCAAGAGGTAGTGTTAATTTGTTCCAAGCTTATTTTTGAGTCATATATGATGGAAAGGGATGAGAGGAAGCCTTAGAAAATTTTAGAAGCCATGAATAGTGAAATGGTATCATAGGTTCCATATTATAACTCAAAGAAGCAACACCTACCTAGACTCCTTAATTTGATTGTGTGATGACTCTAAGAGGTTTAAATGGAGTCAAGAACCATAAATAGATAGAGAGAATGGAGCCAAGATGATGTTTTATTAAGGTTGCTTCATTGAATGCATTATGGAACCATAAAAGAGCCTTATGAGTCACCTAGCTTTTCTAGTAAATGTGTGGCCATATAATATAATTCAAGAGTATAATTAGCTTCCATATGATGTGTCTAGGCTAAGAGAAATGATCTCTACCTCCTTGGGTATGTGAGGTTAAGGGAGAGGACTTAAAGCTCAAGGAAAGAGTATGCTTGTGTGGCAAAGGTAGCTTTCTCCACCCTGTCTCATGCATGGATGTGTGCTTACATTGTCTTTGAATGTGTGTATGTGCGTTTTAAGCTATGAAATTATTTTAGCATGAGCTTTTATTCCATGGTACTATGATGTTACATTATTCTTTCAAATGATGTCTAATATGTGTGTTTGGGTTTGCTTGAGTGTGGAGAAGCCAAGAACCCTCTAGCTATAGTGAAGATGAGCCAAGAACCCTTGAAATTGGTTGAGACAAAGTAAAGAGTCTCCCAATAGTGAGATTGACTCCCATGAGTAAGGTTGAGTTAAAAACTTCTTAAAGAAATGGGTGAGGCAAGTCCAAAATCCACAAGTGAATGGGTGAAGCTAATTCACTTACTTGGCAAGCCCATGTATGCTATGTATGACTTGTTCAAATGTTAAATATGTCTCTTGAATGATTGCACATATCAATATGCTCATGTATTCATTTGTAAGACTTGGTTTGCATACTTTATGTCTGTTTGAAAGGGAGATGAGCTATTGAGATTCTTTAAATCTCATTCCCTCCTCTCCAATGTCTTAAAATGCTAGGTGGAGTAATAGAGTAGAGTAATGGAAGCCACCAAGTCTAGAAGAAGGAGATTGCCATCAAAGTGTATGAGAATGCCTAGTTTTGCCTCTTTATAGTCATACCAATGGCACATGATGTAATACTATGATGGAATAATTATGTAATCATTTGAACATGTGTAAATACTCATATATATGATGCATGTATGAAAGTTAATGCCATATGTATGATATAGTGCATTTTGAGCATGTAATGGCTAGACTAGCATTATGGAAAGGTGTGTATGGCATGGGGTGAGAGTGAGTTTGCAAATTATGGGTTTGCGCACCTTTGAGACACTTTGGTGCTTGTAAAGACCATGAAAATGACCAAACTGGAACCCTATAGTACAAACTGACCAAATAGATGAATCTTCCCATTAAATTTTGTAGAAATGTAGGGATCATTGAGAGCTTTTTGGGAAGCTAAATTTTAGAAAAATTGGAGCTCTACATAATTAATTATGAATTTTCAAAGTTGGGAAATTTTTTGGTTTTAGTTCAGTGCACTATTCATAGAGTCAATTTTATGTTTCGTATCATCCGATGGTCAAAAGATGTACAATGCTTATTAAAATTTTGCAGCATAAACTAAAGGTCATAAGTTTTCTGTGACCACTAAGATCACCTCATTTGGAGGTCTAAGTAGAGAGTTATGAATTTTTGAAGTTTCATGTTAGTACCAGTAATGCCACTGGACCTTCAGTACTATTCCATCATAATCCAGTTCCTAAATGGACTTGGTGTGATTTGGTGTTATTTTTATATTAAATTTAACATTTGTATCTTCTCATATTGACCAAGTTTGCATAATTTAGATTTTGGTAGAATTAGTTATGAATTTTCAAAATTTATGACAATAAGTTGTGATAGTAGCCTAGATAACTGCAACCTTGGGTGTTTTTCAAATCTTCTACTTAGTGTTTCATGACTTGTACATATTTTTTACATGAATTACACATCTGTAGCTTTCCATAATGATAAAAAATACATGATTTCAATTTTTCTAGAATTAGTTATGATATTTCAAAATTTGTGGCAGAAAGTATGAAATTCTTGCCGAGGCTACCTCATGGAAATTTTGTGTGTCTCTTGCCTTGCACGAGTTCTAGGCCACTTTTAGTGATGGATTTGAGTTGTATCTATATAATTAAATATGAGAATGTGATACATGAGGTCACATGGTCCACAAGACATCGAATGAAAAATCAGTACAGTTTTAGTTAGCTTTTATCTCAGAGACTAAAGATCTCCTGAGTCTGGTAAACTGTTTCCACAAAGATATGAAGGCTTTACTTAGATAGTTAAACCATTGACTAGATCTCTAGAGAGATAAGCATAGTGTATGGGATGAAGAAAGAAAGAAATTAACTTTTCAGAGTTAGAGCTAGATGAATCACTACCTAGTAGATATTGGCCCTGACTGAAAGATAGAAAGATGTATTCAGAAAAGGGCCAGGTGCAGTTTTTACATGAGGTAAGTGGTACAGTATATCTCTATCCCACCAGAATTCAGCAGTGGTCAGTGGTAGTAGCTCTTTGATGTCAGTATGAGGAATATAAGTTAGGCCTATCAGTGTTGGGATAAAGGACTTTAAAATGTCACTATAAGTGCGCAAAGAGAGTGAGGAAAAGTCCCAGCCTATCGATACAGATGTAGTAGTAAATAGAAAAATTGGGGTCATTAAAAGTAAAAACTCTTTAAAGGAGTTGTAATCCCAGTAAGTAATTGAGATATAAGGCCTATGACAGAAAGAATTGTGAATTATAATTACAGGATGAGCTAGTAAGAAAGAATGTAGAGATGAACAGTGGACGGTACATATAAATAAGTAAACAGACAGACAAAAACTTCTGATGGCTGTAATGATAAAAAAAGAAGATGAGACCTTATGAGAAGCCATTGGGAGAGGATACAGAAGACTTGATATAGATTAAGTTACCTCCCAACATATGTAAATGAGTCCACTAAAAAAAATGTTAACCCCTGCGAACGGGTTAAAACTAACCCAATACGATTAGTAAGCTCTCCTAGGATAGGTCTTCAGAGTTAGAAATTTCTTTCCCTTATGAAAAGAACTAGCTAGTATACTATAATAATAGAGCCCTCATTAAGGGCTAGTAATAAAAATTACCAGGCTAAGAGAAAAATTCAAACTAGTAAAATCATTGAGAGAAGCGTATAGAGCCAGGAAGAAGGGAAAGAAAAGAGTAGTTAGCTAAAATAGGAAAGAGTAAGAGAAAGGTGTACCCCAAATTTTGAGGATGAAATTTATTTAAGGGGAGGAGAAATGTAATATTCGGTTCGCTAAAAAAGAGAGAAAACGTGAGAAACGTAATGTACGATTTCTCCGTAAACGAACAAAATTCACTGGATATAAAAAGCAAGTCCCCCAAAATGACTTAGTTAAGGTCCCAAAAAAATTAGGAAGCATTCTAGACTCCTACAAATGAGAATCCCAAACCCAGACAGAAAGAAAGACGGAGCTAGAATGAAGAAACAAATTTGAACAAAAGGTTGACAAAATGTAAGGGCATTTTTGTCATTTTGAACAAATTTTGGAATTCACATAGGAGGGCTTTCTAAATGAAAGTTTTGAGTTCTCTGGGGTTCTTAGAGACCTTGAAAACTATAGGAAGCCTCGGAACAGTTAAAACCCCTCCAGTGAACATTTTCTAATGTTAGTTGACCCAAACTTTGACTAATTCATTCAAGAAGATTTTAACTCTGATTTGAGTGATTCCAAAAGCATTTTATTAAATTGGGAACCTAAATTTCATAATGGAAAAGATGGTTCTAAAAAAGGAGCTAAAACGAGTTAGAAACAAAAATACCAAGAACAAAAGGCAAAATTAGAATTTTTAAGAAAGTGAAAGCTTCTTGAACACTCTTTAAGTTTCTTGTTTCTTCTGCCCCTTCATGTGCATGACCTATTTTTCCTAAAAACCAGAGAAAACACTAGCTCTCTTAGTCGCACCATGGAGGAGAAGAAAGGAAGAGAAAAAGCAAGAAAAAGGTAAGAAATTTCGTGGATTTTCATGCTCTTTCTTCTTCCAAACTTGTTCCTCTCCTCTTAAGCTTTCTTTCCTATGGTTTTATTGAAGTTTTTGGATCTATTTTGAGGGAAGAATAGAGGGGAAAATTCGGATTTGAAGAGAGGAGGCCAAAGAAAGTGAGAAACAAGCAAGAAAAGCTATGGAAATAAGGTAAAATCTTCATCTTACAGTAGCTACTCCTCCCCCTTCTTCTCCCTATTTCGCCCCATATATGTAGCTGCCAGAGGACTTGAATTTTGGGTAGAACCAAGGGTGAATTCTATGAATTTAAGGGAGGAGAGTAAAAATATGCAAGGAAATTCAAGTAAAAGCCATTGATTTTCAAGATAGCAAACCTAAGGTTTCATGAGTTCCCTTGAAAATCTGATTTGATGTAATTATTTCTAGGCCTAAATGAGTATTTGAATAAGCTCTTAAGATCCCTAGAAGGCTCCTTATATGCATCTTCCATTAAAAAAGTGAAGCAAACCCACTTTGTGTTCATATAGTGCATAATTTCACCCTAGGCTAGATGAAGCACCAAGGGGTAGTTTTAATTTGTTCCAAGCTAATTTTTGAGTCATATATGATGGAAGAGGATGAGAGGAAGCCTTAAAAAATTTTAGAAGCCATGAATAGTGAAATGGTATCATATATTCCATATTATAACTTAAAGAAGTAACATCTAGTTAGGCTCCTTGATTTGATTATGTGATGACTCCAAGAGATTTAAATGGAGTCAAGAACCATAAATAGATTGAGAGAATGGAGCTAAGATTATGTTTTCTTAAGGTTGCTTCATTGAGTACATTATGGAACCATAAAAGAGCCTCATGAGTCACCTAACTTTTCTAGTGAATGTGTGGCCATAGAATGTAATTCAAGAGTATAATTGGCTTCTATATGATGTGTCTAGGTCAAAAGAAATTATCTCTACCTCCTTGGGTGTGTGAGGTCAAGGGAGAGGACTTAAAGCTCAAGGAAAGAGTATGCTTGTATGACAAAGGTAGCTTTCTTCACCTTCTCTCATGCATGGATGTTTGCTTACATTATCTTTGAATATGTGTACGTGTGTTTTCAGCTATGAAAATTACTCTAACATGAACTTTTATTGTACAGTACCATAATGTTACATTATTCTTTCAAATAATGTCTAATATGTGTACTTGGATTTTCTTGAGTGTGGAGAAACTAAGAACCCTCTAGCCAAGGTAAGATAAGCTAAGAACCCTTGAAATTGGTTGAGACAAAGTAAAGAGTCTCCCAAGAGAAGTTGACTCCCAAGAGTAACGTTAAGTCAAAAACCTCTTAAAGAAATAGGTGAGGCAAGTCCAAAATCCACAAGTGAATGGGTGAGGCTAATTTACTTACTTGGCAAGCCCATGTATGTTATGTATGACTTGTTCAAATGTTAAATATGTCTCTTGAATAATTGTACATGTCAATATGTCCATGCATATATTTGTAAGACTTGGTCATATTTTAGGTGTGATTGAAAGGGAGATGAGCTATTGGGATTCTTTGAATCTCATTCCTCCTCTCCAATATCTTAACATGCTAGGTGCAGTAATTGAACAAAGTAATGGAAGTCACTAAGTCTAGAAAAAGGAGATTGGCATCAAAGTGTATGAGAATGCCTAGTTTTGCCTCTTTATAGTCATACCAATGGTACATGATGTAATACTATGATGGAATAATTATGTAATCATTTGAACATGTGTAAATACTCATATATATGATGCATGTTTGAAAGTTAATGCCATATGTATGATATAGTGCATTTTGAGCATGTAATGGGAAGACTAGCATTATGGAAAGGTGTGTATGGCATGGGGTGAGAGATTGAGTTTGCAAATTCTGGGTTTGTGCACCTTTGAGACAAGTTTAAAATGTCATTTTAGTGCAATCCTACTTGTTCAAGGGGCCACACAAGCTTGAGAAGTAAATTTGGACACTTTGGTGCTTGTAAAGACCATGAAAATGACCAAACCAGAACCTTATGTCACAAACTGACCAAATGGATGAATCTTCCCATGAAATTTTGTAGACATGTAGGGCTCATTATGAATTTTTGGAAAGCTAAAGGGAAGAAAAATTAGAGCTCTATAGAATTAATTATGAATTTTCAAATGTGGGAAATTTTCTAGTTTTAGTTCAGTGCACCATTCATATGCTCAGTTTTGTATTCTGTGTCATCCAATGGTCAAGTGGTTTCCAATGTTTGTGAAATTTTACAGGAATAAATTAGAGATCATAAGATTTCTTTGACTACCAATATCACCTCATTTGGAGGTCTGAGCAAAGAGTTATGAATTTTTGAAGTTTCATGTCAGTACTAGTAATGCCACTGGACCTCCAGTATTGTTCCATGATAATTCAGTTCCTAAATGGACTTGGTATGATCTAGAGTTATTTTTCCCTTAAATTTAACATCTGTATCTTCTTAGATTGACCAATTTTGCATGATATTTTTGTTTTTAGAATTAGTTATGAATTTCCAAATTTTATGACAGTAAGCTGTGACAGTAGCCCAGGAAACTACGACCTTGGGTGCTTTTTTAATGTCAAACATCTTCTACTTAGTGTTTCATGACTTGTGCATATTTTTATCATAAATTAAATATTTATAGCTTCCCATAATGGTAAAGAATACATAATTTTAATTTTTCTAGAATTAGTTATGATATTTCAAAATTTGTGGCAAAAAGTATGAAATTCTGGCCGAGGCTACCTCATGGAAATTTTGTGTGTCTCTTGCCTTGCATGAGTTATAGGCCACTTTTGGTGATGGATTTGAGTTGTATCTATGTAATTAAATATCAGAATATGATACATGAGCTCACATGGTCCACAAGACACCGAATGAAAAATTTATACGCTACGCAACCCAAAAATACTCATCATTTCATGCCATTTTTCCTTGCTTCTTCATGAAACATTTGATGTGAGACATTGAGATAGCATGAGATAAATAGGAAGTTATGGTGTTACAATTTTTCTTGGGTTGCTTGTATGTCTTACTTGGTAATTATTTATGTTATTGATTGATTGATGATGATATACGAATGCAAAATATTTGATTGCATTTGGAATTGATTTGGCTCTTAAATAGGTGAGATTGTGCTAAAAATCTCTTGAATTTGGTGAGGTAAGGCCAAAAGTTTGTAAATATAAGTGAAACAAAGCCTAAAGTCTCAATTGTGAGTGAAGCTAAGTCAAAAGCCCCTAAAAGAGGGTGAAGCTAAACCAAAAGTCCCTAATTATAGGGTAAGGCTAGACCAAAAGACCCTAGAGTTATTCTTGCTTTTGATAGAGCCATGTGATCCCTTATGCATGAATATGATTGATATTTGATAGTGTAATATGCATACTTGATCTCTTTGACCATTGAACATGCCATATATGTGTGCTTAAATGATGAATAAGTTATTGGAATTCTTTAAATATCATTCTTCTCTATATTTTCTTTAACCATGTCTAGGTAACCTTCAAGGAAGCAAAGATGATGAGTAAAGAGTATGAGAAGTATCATTTTGACACTAGTTTAATTTATAATGTAATTTCTTGCACACACCTTGATGTATATGCATATTATAAGATGTAATCCTTCCCACACATCCAAAAGCATGAGACAATGGTGTTTAAACCAATTTTGAATGTAAAAATGTGATAATGTGTAATTTGACCACGTAAGTTCTTGAATTTGCATATATATAATGGCAAGTGGGAGTGTGATTGAGTTTCATGCTTTTGGGGCATGTTAGACCAGCCATATATGCTGCATTTATCATTTAAAACTTGCTCAAACCATGACATAGCATGAAATGGCTCACAATGAACCATTTGGAAAATTTTTGAACCATAAAATGCTCCTAAACCAAAACCAAATCAAATGAATGAATTTTGAGCTAAAATTTGGCAAGGATTTAGAGCTCATTTAAAGCTTTCGACAGAGCTAAAGAACATAATTTTTGGAGCTCTATAAAATTTATTATAAATTTTCAAAATTGGCTGAATTATGTAGGTTTTTTTGGTTTACTGTTCACTTGTTCGAGCCATTATTTTTGTGGGTTTTGGGTGACAAAATGAGCTTGTTTTGACTTGAAATTTTTATACTAGATAGTTCTCATTATAAAAATTTTGTAGCCACTGAGTTTACATAAATCAGAGTTATATAACTTAAGTTATAATTTTTCAAAGTTTGATGCATGTTATGTGCCAAAGTTGTGAAATTATGTATATGAAGTGATATCCAAAATTTGAGTTTCTTTTCATGATATTCCAAGCCTAATAAATTTGTTTGGCATGAATTTTATAATAACCAATTTTTTAGAAACTAAGTTAAATCAATATGATGATATAAGAGGACCTTAAAGTAAAGTAAATTGAAGTCCCTAAAGAATATAATATTAATTATAACCTCTAAAATTGGGAATTAGAAATCATGGATTGCTTAGAATCAGAGCCAAAATGACTGAATGAAATAAAGAATAAAAGTAGTGGGAAAATCATAATTTTTAGGTAACTTTTTAAAAACTTAAAGGAGACAGCTTTAAAATGATAAAATTGAGCTCACTAGATTTCTCAGAGGCCCTGCAAATCATTGGAACCATCAGAATGGTTAAAACCTTTTTGGTGTATAAATTAAGCCATTGGTTAACCTAAACTTCGACCAAATTATTTAAGGTTGTTTTGAATCCCATAAATAAGAAGTTAAGTGTTTTTAATAAATTACAAAGTCCTACTTTTATGATGGAAAGAACGGTTTTAAAAAAAGAGTTAAAATGAACTCAAATTGTAGAATTAAAGAATGGGGGCAAAATTGAAAATTGTATTTATAAGAAACTAGTAAAGAAAATATTGTTCACTCACAATTGTCAAACTGGCCAAGATTAGTGTAACACCATAAATTTCTAGCTTGCTTCATGCTATCTCTAGGTCTCATGCCATCCATTTCACAAGGAAGCAAGAAAAATGACATTAAAATAATGAATATATTTGCATTGAACAGCGGATAAATTTTTAATTCGATGTCCCGTGGACTATATGAATTCATTTAACTCATTCTCATATTTAATTACAAAAATAAAACTCAAAACCATTTAAGGAAGTGGCCTAGAACTCGTGCAAGTTGATGGAGTACATAAAATTCAAGAGTGCAGCCTCGGCCAAAAATTTCAATTTACTGTGATGAACTTTGAAAAATTATAACTAATTTTAAAAAAATAAAAATCATGCATTCTTTATCATTATGGAAACCTACAAATGTATATTTTATGATAAAAATATGTCTAGACTGAATAGGGCCAGCTAGCCACCAAAAATTGATGAACAGTACCAGAGGTAGACTATCATCCCTAGTACTGACCTCCAACTTTGAAAATTCATATCGCCCTGCTCAGAGGTCCAATTGGGGTGATCTCAGTGGCCATGGAAATCTCATCATGTCTAGTTTATGCTTGTAAACTTTCATGAGAATTAGACCTCATTTGGCCCTTGAATGACATAGCCCAATTTTCTAATCATATGAATAGTACCTGTATCAGTTTAGCAGAAAAATGTCAATTTTGAAAAATTATAATTAATTCCACAGAGCTTCAAATAATCTATTCTTTGACTTTCCAAAAAGCTCTAGATACGATCTATATTTATGCTAAATTTCATGGGTAAATTCGTTCATTTGGTGAGATTTTGATATTAGGTTGTAAAATGGCTTATTTTGTGTCTTACAAAGGGTCCAAATGGTCCATTTTGAGCTCCAAGGCAACTGTGACCACTTGAGCATGTGGGAACGCACCAAAATGACATTCTAAACTTGTCTCAAAGTTGCATAAACCCAGAATTTGAAAACTCACTCTCTCACCCCATGCCAAACACAAGATTACATAGGTCTAGTCTTGCCATTCTATACCCAAAACACATATTACCATACATTTGGCCTTAAAACTCATACATAAATCAAACATTTAGGTAATTACATATGTTCAAATAATTACATAACAATTCCATCACAAAATTACATCATATGCCATGTGTATGGATACAAAAGAGACAAAACTAGGCATCTTGATGTCAAACTATCATCTTCCAAGTTGATGGCTTCCATTACCTTGCTCACTTGGTTCACCTAGCATGTTAAGGCATTGGAAAGGAAGGAATGAGATTCAAAGAATCCCAATAACTCATCAATCATATATACAATTTGCAATTCAAGTCTCAAGAATGTGTGCATGAGTACAAGGAACAATATAAGCATTCAAGAAACATTCTTGGCATATCAGTAAGTCATACATAGCATACATAGGCTTGCCAAGTAAGTGGATTAGCCTTACCCATTCACTTATAGATTTTGGACTTGCCTTAACCATTTTCTCTAGGAGGTTTTAACTCAACCTCACTCTTGGGAGGCTCTTTACTTGGTCTTAACTAATTCTAAGGGTTGTTAGCTCATACTCACCATGGCTAAGAGTTCTTGGCTTCTCCACACTCAAGCAAGCCCAAGCAAACATGTTGGACATCATTTGAAAACATAATGCATCATCATGGTACCATAGAATAAAAGCTCATACTAGAATACTTTTCATAACTTAAAACACACATACACACATTTAAAGATAAGTCAATCAGACATTCATGTATGAGAGAAGGAGAAGTGAGCTACCTTTATTGCAACCACACACTTTTCCTCTTGAAAATGCTCTCCCTTCCTTGGCCTCACACACACAAGGGTGTGGCATTGGTTTCTCTTGACCTAAACACAATATATGGAAGCCAATTAAGTTCTTGAAGTCATTTCTAAGGCCATACATCTACTTGGAACTCTAACTTTGCCTTATGGTTCCTAAATACACCTAATGAAGCAACACCTATCAAATGAGTTCTAGGCTCCATTCTTTCCTTTCATTTATGATTCTTGACTCCTTTTAAGTCTCTTGGAGTCATCACACAATTAAAACAAAGAACCTAACTACATGTTGCTTCCTTAGGTCATATTATGGAACCTATGACACCAATTCATTCTTTAGGCCTTCTAAATTTTTCCCAAGGTTTCCCCTCATCTTCACTTATCATATACGATTCAAAAATGCGTTTGAAAAAATTTAAAATTGCTAGGTACCCTAACTCTTCTAGGCCGAAACCATGCTCCTTATGGCTACCCTTAGACTTTGCTTTGTTTTCTTGGTTAAAGATGCATATGAGAAGCCTTCTAGGGATCTTAGAAGCTCATTCAAACACTCATTTAGGCCTAGGAATCATGGTATCAAATCAGTTTTTACAAAGAACACTAAAAACCCTAGGTTTGCTATCTTGATTTTCCATGGTTGTTTGTTAATTCTCTTTGCATATTCTTATTCTCCTCCCTTAAATTCCTAAGATTCACCTTTAGTTCTGCCCAAAATCCAAGCCTTCTTGAAGCTCTATGAATGGGACGAACCAAGGAGAAGAAGGGAGCAAGGGATAGCTATCATGGAAGGAAGATATACCTTGTTTTTCCTTGTTTTCTTGCTTGATTCTTCCTTCCCTTGGCCTCCTCTCTTCAAGTCCGAATTTTCCCCTCTGTTCTTCCCTCAAAACAGATCCAAGAACTTCAATAAAACCATAAGAAAGAAGGGGAAATGGAGAAGAAGAGGTTTACTAAAGAGAAAGCATGAAAAAAACTAAGAAATCCATACCTTTCTACCTTGTATTTCTCCTTCCTTTCTCCTCCTCTTGGTGAGCCTTACTCATAGGGTTTTCCCTTTAATTTAGGGTAGAAACTAAATAAGCTAAATGAGTTAGGAGGTGGGGTGCCTTATATATAGGTGGGTTTAAGAAACACTTTTCAAAAATTCTAATTTTGCCCTTTCATTTTGGTATTTTTGTTTTTAATTCATTTTAGCTCCTTTTTTAGAATTGTCTTTTTTATTATAAAATTTAGGTTCCCAATTTAGTAAAATGCCTTTGGAATCACTCAAATCGGAGTTAAAACCTTTATAAACGAATTCGCCAAAGTTTGGGTCCACTGATATTAGAAAATATCCTCTGAAAGGGTTTTAACTGTCCCAGGACTTCCCATGGCTTTTAGGGCCTTTGAGAACTCTGAAAAACTCAAAACTTCCATTTAAAAAGCCCTCTTGTGTGAAATCCAAAATTTGCTCAAAATTATGAAAATGCCATTACGTTTCGTCAACCTTTCATTCAATTTTATTTCTTTATTCTAGTTCCATTTTTCTTTCCGTTTGAGCTTGATATTCTTATTTTTAGGAGTCTAGAATACTACTTAAATTTTTTGGGACCTTAACTAAGTCATTTCAAGGGACTTGCTTTGAAAACGTACCCGTTTCTATTATTTAATGAAAATTGGATATTACAATTAGTAATTTTTTGCTGGTTTGTAGTATAATGCTCACTAGGTCATCTCCCACAGAGTTATTAAACAAATCAATTAGTTTAGGAATGACAAAAATAAAATTATGATAATTGGGGATTTGAATATAAAGTCGCACTAATTGAACCAAATAGTAAATCAATTAAAGAAAACAAAATGAAATGAAATTCAATCAAAATGATGTGTAACCAATCCAAAATTCTTCCTTTGATATTTGCCTATCCTTGTCAACTAAAAATATCTCTAGTTTAATTTTTAATCCTCTAGTTATTTTTTATTAAAGTTCCTAAACTACCGTTTAAGATTTTAATTAGTTTGTATTGCTAATTAGAACACAATCGCGTTTTTGTCAACAACATGAAGCCAAATTGTTTCACACTTAATTAGAGACACACACAAAATCTTAACGTTGTTCAAAATGAATTTATTTGCATCGAACACGTACTCGTTTCTATTGTTTAATGAAAATTGAATATTACAATTAGTAAATTTTTGCTGGTTTGTAGTATAATGTTCACCAGGTCGTCTCCCACAGAACTATTAAACAAATCAATTAGTTTAGGAATGATAAAACTAAAATTATGATAATTGGGGAGTTGAATATAAAGTCGCACTAATTGAACCAAATAGTAAATCAATTAAAGAAAACAAAATGAAACAAAATTCAATCAAAATGATGTGTAACCAATCCAAAATTCTTCCTTTGATATTTGCCTATCCTTGTCAACTAAAAATATCTCTAGTTTAATTTTTAATCCTATAGTTATTTTTTATTAATGTTCCTAAACTACCATTTAGGATTTTAATTAGTTTGTATTGCTAATAAGAATGCAATCGTGTTTTTGTCAACAACACGAAGCCAAACTGTTTCACACTTACTTAGAGACACACACAAAATCTTAACGTTGTTCAAAATGAAATTATTTGATTAATCAATTGATTAAATCAAAATACGTTCTCAAGTAAATCAAAAGAATCAGAATTTATGCAATCAAAATCATCTAACCAAAATGATAATAATTACATGAAAACAAAGAGAACAAAAACAAAATACTTCTAAAATTAAAATTTAATCCAGAGTTCAATACAAACATGGACTCAAGTTTCTTATTAGATTCAGATTCTAAATTGATCACCAAGAAAAATTAGAAAGCCATAGCAAAGAAGAAAGCAAGAATAGGAAGTAGAGAAGGAAGAGTGTGTATTTTCTAGTGACATCTTCTCCTCCTTAAATAGATGACGTTGGCTTCTACCCTAAGAAAGATCCAAGGGCTATGATGGGTTGCGCGCATCCAACGGTCCAAACTTTTTCACGTTAAAAGAATGCTAATACTAATCTTGAAGTAACAATAAGATAATATCAAAATTCCTTTAGGAATCATCTAACTTGAAAAATACAATTAAAAAATAATTAGGCCTCCGTTGAAAAAAATGTAATACAAATGCATTTAAAGTCTATTTGTAACACCCCAAAATTAATTGAAGATAATTATGATTAATTAGAAATTAATATAGGTAATTAGTCAAATTAATTAAGTGGAAAGGGAGATGGATATTAAATTTGGGCCATTTGATTAACCTAATTTCATTTCTTAAAAGCCTAACCTTAGTTATGTGTAGACCTAATGTTAATGGACTCTTATAGTTGGCCCAACAAATCAAAAATCTGAACCTACTTAGATTTAGACCTTTGAGTTAACCCAAAACCTAACTTAAACCCATCTAAACCCTAAATACACTTGTCCTCCTCCCTATTTTGCAGAAAACATAAAAGGCAAGAGTTCATTTTCGCACTTAGAGAAGGGAGGCTAGGGTTCTTGGCAAAAATCTATCTTTTCCCACTTCTAGAGTTAAAATCAGCCAAGGTAATTGATATATAACTTAATCCTCCCCTCATCCTCTTCAATTTGACCTAATTGGTTTTTCATTTGGAGCATTTTCACCTACACCTAAAATATAAAATGTGTTGTTTAGTGTTTTCTTGAAGGATTTTCGGAAGTTAAGGTTAGGAGTGTTGTTAGGTAAGTATTTCCTTCCTATTTTGAGGGAGTTTCTACTAGTTTGAGACCCCTATAGTTGATTTATAATATGGGCTTTTATTTTGTGCGAAATTACCTAAAACATTGAGCAATATCATGGAGTTTCTGGGTGGGTGAAGGTAAAATTCTAATTTGGAACTCCTTGGGAGCTAGGTAAGTGTCCTCTAGGTAGTCTTTGATAGTTTAATTCTTTTGGTACTTGGTTTGTCGCTATAAATGATGAGTAGGAGTAGTAGTAATGATAATAGTCTGGTTTTATGTACATAGGCTGAAGTAGCATTATTGTTGGCTCAAAATTTGTTAACCAAGTGAGGTAACCAGGGTTAATTTTTTATTTCTTGCATATGTTCAATTTAATCTTATATCTACTGCATATGTATGATTTTAAATGCTAATGAATGTTGTGCAATGCCTGGTTTTCATTAAACAATAGAAACGGGCGTGTTTACAAAGCAAGTCCCCCAAAATGAATTAGTTAAAGTCCTGAAAAATTTAAGAACCATTTTAGACTCTTAAAAATGAGATCCTAGGCTTAGACTGAAAGTAAAACAAAACTAGAATGAAGAAACAAAATTTACAAAAGACTTATGAAACATAATGGCATTTCGTAATTTTGAGCAAATTTTGGAATTCATACAGGAGGGCTTTTTAAACGAAAGTTTTGAATTCTCCAGGGTTCTCAGAGGCCCTGAAAATTCATAAGAAGCCCTAACACAGTTAAAACCTCTCCGGTGGACGTTTTCTAATGTCGGTGTACCCGAACTCTGACAGATTCATTTGAGAAGGTTTTAGCTCTAATTTGAGTGATTCCAAAAGTATTTTACTAAATTAGGAACTTAAATTTTATGATGGAAAAGACAGTTCTCAAAAAGGAGCTAAAACAATTAGAAACGAAATGCCATGGATTAAGGGGAAAAACAGGAATTTTTAAAAAGTCTTTCTTCTTCCCATCTATATAAAGATGGCACTCCACTTCTCCACTCACTTAGCCACTTATGTTTCTACCCTATACCAGAGAAAAACCCTAAGGAGAGAGGCATACAAGAGGAGAGGAAGAGGAAGAGGAGGAGAAATCAAAGGCAAAAGGTTTGAATTTTTTGTTATTTTTCATACTTTTTCTTTAGTAAACCTCTTCTCCTCTATTTCCCTTTCTTTCCTATAATTATATTGAAGATTTTGGATTTGTTTTGAGGGAAGAATAGAGGGAAAATTTCAAAATTGAGGTGAAGAGGCCACGAAAGTGAAGAACAAGCAAGAAGAACCAAGGAAATGAAGGTATTTTGCTATTCCTTCACTTGATCTTCCTCCTCCCTTCTCTTGTGAGAATTTCAACCTACTTATGGCCAGCCCTAGGGAGTTGAGTTTTCAACTAAACTAATAGTAAATCTTAGGAATTTGAGGGAGAAGAATAAGAATATGCAAAGAAATCAACAAAAGAATTATGAAAATTCAAGATAGCAAATCTAGGGTTTCATGTGTTCCTTGTAAAATCTAATTTGATACCTTTATTTCTATGCCTAAATAAAAGTTTAAATGAGCTCCTAAGATCCCTATAAGTCTCCCATGTGCTTCCTCCATCAAGAAAACAAAGCAAAGTCCATGGATGCTTAAATGCTACCTAGTCTCAGCCTAGAAGGGTTAGCACACCTAGGGAGAGTTTTAAATTTTTTTCAAACCCATTTTTGAGTCATATATGATGAGTGAAGATGAGGGGAAGCCTTGGGAAAAAATTTAGAAACTATAGGAAGTGAGTTGGCCTTATATGTTCCATAATATGACCTAAAGAAGCAACATGTAGCTAGGCTCTTTGTTTTTAATTGTGTGATGACTCCAAGAGGCTTAAAAGGAGTCAAGAATCATAAATGAAAGGAAAGAATGGAGCCTAAAACTTATTTGATAGGTGTTGCTTCATTAGGTGCATCTTGGAACCGTAAAGGGAATAATAGACCAAGTAGTGCTTAAGGAAGATGTGTGATCTTAGAATTAATTCCATGAACCTAATTGGCTCTTATAAATTGTGTTTAGACCAAGAGAAACCAATCCCACACCTTTGTGTGTGAGGTCGAGGAAGGGAGAGCAAATTCAAAGAGAAAAGTTTATGTTTGCATCCAAGGTAGCTCATTCCTCCTTCTCTCATACATGAATGTATGCTTGGCTTGTCTTTGAATGTGTGTATGCGTTGTTTTAAGCTATGAACAGTATTCTAACATGAGCTCTTATTCCATAGTACTATAATGATGCATTATGTTTTCAAATGATGTTTGTTATGTTTTCTTTGGTTTGCTTGAGTGTGGAGAAGCCAAGATCCTTAACCATGGTGAGGATGAGTCAAGAACCCTTAAAGTTAGTTAAGACAAAGTAAAGAGTCTCCCAAAAGTGAGATTGACTCCCAAGAGTAAGGTTGAGTGAAAACCCTCTTAAAGAAATAGGTGAGGGCAAGTCTAAAATCCACAAGTGAATGGGTAAGGCTAATCCACTTACTTAGCAAGCCTATAGACACCTTGTATGACTTACTTACATGCCAAGATTACTTCTTGAATGTTCATGTTATTCAATGTGCCCATGCATGCATTTGTAAGACATGGTTTGCATACTTTATGTATGGTTGAAATGGGAGATGAGCTATTAGGATTATTTGAATCTCATTCTCTCTTCTCCAATATTCTAATGTGCTAGGTGAACTAAGAGAACAAGCTAATGGAAGCCAACAATTTGGGAGATGAAAGAATGACATCAAAGTGCATGGATTTTGTTACTTTAAGGCCATATGAGTAGCAAATATTATAATTTATTATTGTATATGACCTATGACTTCATGAGCATGTGTAATTATGTTGATGTATTATGTATAAATGAGAAATTAGGTTATGTGAATGTTACTATGTAAATTGAGCATATAATAGTAAATTTGGCTTCTTGATGGCTTGATGCATTAGTGTAATAATGGAAGTGGAGTGGCCAAATTGAGATGTATGAGGTTTGGAACTACTTGGATAGTTCATACAAGTCATATTCATACTTTTTTAACTTGCCCAAGAGGTGCCAAACATCAAAGGAGACCATTTGGACACACTTGGTATCTCATATGAAGTAAAATTGACCATATTGGAAAGCTATACCACTTTTTATCCAAATGAGCTCTTCTTGGTCTAAAAATTTGGCATGCATCTAGAGCTTGTTGAGAGATTTTTGATAAGTTAAAGTACATAATTTTATGAGGTCTATGAAATATTTGATGAATTTTCAAAGTTGGGAATATTTCTAGTTTTGGTTCAGTGCATTGTTCACTCTGATCCGAATGAAATTCTATCATTCATGGGGCAGATGATGTCCAATTGTCACAAAATTTTACAGGGAGAAATTAGACATTCCTAGTACTTGTGCCAACTAAAATCATCTCATTTGGATGTTTAGAGAGGGAGATATAAAGTTTTGATGTTTCTGTCTAGTATCAGGCATCCAACTAGACCTATGTTATTGTTTGATAGGTTTTTGAGGCCTTGACGTGCTTGGACTGGTCTAAAGCTATTTTTTCCTTCATCTAACATCAGTATCTTTTCATATTGGTATCATTTTCATGATTGGATTTTTATAGAAATAATTGCGCATTTTTGAAGTTTGTAACAGAAATCTGTATCAGTACCAATAGCCAATTGGACCTTTGTACCTTTTTGAATGTCAAAAGTCTCCTACTTGATGTTTCATGACATAAAAATTTTTTTATCATAAAGTAGACATCCGTAGCTTTCCATAATGGTAAAGAATGCATGATTTCAATTTTTCTAGATTTAGTTATGATTTTTCAAATTTGTGACAGAAAAGGGAAAATCTTGCAAGGCTGCAACTATGAATTTGTGTATTTTCTTGCCTTGCACGAGTTCTTAGGCACTTTTGGTGATAGAATTCAGTTGTATCTATATAATTAAATATGAGAATATGATATATGAGTTAACATGGTCCACGGGATACCGAATAAAAAATTTATACGCTACATAACACTAAAATATTCATTATTTTAATGCCAATTTCCTTCCCTCTTCATGAAATGCATGACGTGAGATATGGAGATAGCATGAAATAAGCTAAAAAGTAATGGTGTTATAGGTTGGCTATCTGTTATATTGTAATTGGACCTTGTGAGTCTATGGTGGAGCTGTGGTGTGGCTACTACCTGTGCTTCGTGTTTCCAATCAGGCACCGAGTTATGATCAAACTCTTGTATGCATTGAGCCCAAGTTGTGCTCATTTGGGAGTTGGTACCATGGATGAGCTTCTTCTAGAGTTATTGGCCTTTAACATGTTATGTGTGATTGCTAGTATGAGATAGTGATCACTAGTAGCTTAACTATTGCATTTTGCTGATATTATGTTGTTTCATATATATATGTTGATTAATTTGAAGCATATGCATGGAATTTACCTCTAGTTACTGAGATTTGCATTTCACCCCCCATTTCATAGGCTAATATTTCAGGTGAAAGCTCTTCAAGTAAGGATAAGGAAAGAAAATGGATGAACATCTATGAGCTGAAATCCTATGTAAGGAATGCTTCACTTGGGTTAATCTAACTTAGGGGTAGATGTTAATTTTGTTATTCTTTTGTATAGCATCATCATGTAATCATATTGCCAAGTGTAGGTATTTTGGTGTTTGATAAAAAATGATGTAACTAATAAGGAGCTATACCTTATACAAATTTGGAATCTGATATATGCACTTATTTACATTTGATATGGAACTTTGCTGACTTTAAGATATGATTTATCATTTGAGAATGTAATCATGTGTTACCTTAAATGTTGACCTAGACTAGTATTATATGGAATCTCTGTTGGAATTTACATTTGAAAGATAATGGTAATGGCTTTTAGTTTTCCTTGTGTTAAAATATATGATTTGTTGATATATGGTAGATGGATGGGTTAAGATTAAAACCCAAGTTATGAATTGATTAGAATTGGTATGTTGAGCAAATTGGATAGTAGGATGCTATTAGAATCTCGTAAAGTAAGGTAGAATGACCTTAGAATGTGGTTAGATAGAGATCTGGTATGTGTGGGACAAAATTTAGAGAGTCTAGGTGCAGTAAAGGGTTAAGCTGTGGCTAAAACTACTTAAGTCATAGCCAAGGAAAATCCAAAAGCTAGAAGCACCGCAATGCAAGATGCCTCACTACGGTGCAATGCGAGAAATTTGCCTAGGGAGAGTAACAAAAAGCAAACTTACCACGGCAAGCATCGAAAGGTAAGCTTGGAAAGTTCTAGGAGGCTCTCTCACCGTAATGATCACAAAAGTTTGAATAGTAGGTTCTTGAGAGCACTTGCAATGCGACACGGAAGGTTTCAAGTTCCAATAACAAACCTAGTAGTGGTGGGATGAGTCCAAATCGCCGTGAAATTTCTCTAAACTCTTATTTTGTAATGACTTAGGAACATTATAAGAGAATTTTGTGAATTGGAAATCAATAATAACATATATCAAAGGTTCTTAATTGATAATTAGGATTACTTTTGGGCTTAAATAGTTATGATAGTTTGGTTAATAACCATAATAATATCAATGTTCAAATTTTCTTACTTTTTCCTAATTTAATTAATTGTAATGAATTTAGGTCTTGATTTATGATCATTAACAGTATAATTAAGCCTAATCACAGTAATTAAGAATTAGAATTGTTACACCATTAATCTAAATTTAGTCTATTTAATATAAAATAAGCCTAAAGTAATTAAATTACCTTCGATGAATTATTAATAAAACTAAATATGAGGAATATAAAATATAATAGTATCAAAATATCAAATTCCTTGACACTTAGGCTTGTGTACTCCTGGGCAGAACACAAAAGAAATTAAAAAGGAAAACAAAACCAAAATGTAAAACTGTAAAGCTAAATACAATTTAAGCTTTTCAAATATTCAATAGTCAAAGGCAATTTTTCTTACTAATTGAGGAAGAATAAGTAGCATGGCAAATCCAATTGATAAAAAAAATAAATCAAAGTGGTAGCTCTTTACTAGTTATGTGTAACACCATACTTTCAAGATTTAATTCATGCAATTCCCATACCTCATCTTATATAATTTCTATGGAGAACAACATAATGGCATAGGGGCTATATGTCTCAAGATGCATTTCTATATGGGTAAATTTTTTCTTTCAGAGTCCTATGGGCCATATGAATTCATCTATCACATTCTCATACTTAAATACATGAATACAACTCATTTCCATCATCAAATTTGGCCTACAACTCGTGGAAAGCAAAGAAACACATAAAACCCATGTTTACATTTTCATCTAAAATTTTCTCTTTTCTGTCACAAACTTTGGAAAATCATAACTAATTCTAGAAAAATTGAACTCATGTGTCCTTTGCCATTTTGGGAAGCTATACATGTCTACTTTATGCTAAAAATATGACCAGACCATGAATCATTACACAAAGGACGTTGGATATTTGAAAAGGGATGGAGGTCTGGCTGTCTACTGGTACTATCATAGATTTCTATAGCAAACTTCAAAAATGTTCAGTTAATTCCACAAAAATTTAATTCATGAAAATGATACCAATATAGAAAGCTATAGATGTTATATAAAGGATAAAAATAACTTCAGACTATTTTAGGCACGTCCAGGCATTGAAAACTAATTGAACAGTACATGAGGTCAGTCTAGACGGCTGATACTAGGCAGAATCTTTAAAAATTCATATCTCCCTCTCTAGACCTCTAAATGGGATGCTTCCAATACAAGTCATTGGGAGTGTCTAGTTTTTATTTATAAAAGTTTGTGGCAATTGGACATCATTTGCCCTTAGAGTGATAGATTTCATTTTCGAACCTGAGTGAACAATAACTTTGAAAATTCATCAAATATTCTCTAGACTTCCAAAAATTATGCTCTTTAGCTTCCCAAAAAGCTCTCAATGAGATCTAAATGCATGCCAAGTTTCAGATCAAGAAGAACTCATTTGGTTTAAAAGTGACATAGCCTCATGGAATTGTCATTTTAGCTCCTTATCAAGAGTCACTTTGGTCCAAATGGCTTCCTTTTGAGTTTGATACCTCTTGGGCAAGTTTAAAAGTATGAACATAACTTGTATGAACTGCCCAGGTGGTCTTAAACCTCATGCATCTCAACTTGGCCATTCCACTTCCATTATTACACTAATCTATCTAGCCATTCAAGAGCTAAACTTGCCATTCAATACCCAAAATATGCTATCTCATACATTTGGTATCAAATTTCATTCACATATCATACATTTGGATATCTACATATGGTCATATGGTTACATAACAATTTTATCATGGGATTACATGCTATCCTATAGGTATGGCTAAAAAGAAGGCAAAACTAGGCATATTCATATACTTTGATACCCATCTTCTTCTTCTAAGCTTGGTGGCCTCCAATACCTTGCTCAATTGTGTCACCTAGCATGTTAAGACATTGGAGAGGAGTGTAACACCCTAAAATTAATTAAGGTATTAATCATGGGTTTGGGTTAATTAAGAATAATTAATATGGAATAATTAGGTAAGTTAAGTAAATAGAAATTTTAGAGAGATAAATTATTAATATGAGTTTGAAATTTAATTGAGTCATAAACCCCATCTAGGCCTAAATTAAATTAAGAAGGCCAAGATTAGGACTAATGGAGGCCTAATAATTTTAGGTGTAGACCTAACCTTTTTATTGTGAGACTTGGCCCAAGAGAGTGCACCTAGTGATGGCCTAATAACCCTTGTGCAGACCCAAATCAATTGAATCCTTCAAACTTGGTCTAGCCCAATTAAATTTCTGCAGCCCAACATATTGAAGCTGGCCCAATAAGGTTTAAATCAGAACCCACTTGCCATTGGACCCTTGGGTCAGCCCATGACCCACATTAGACCCAACTTCAACCCAACTAAAACCCTAAACATTTCAGCCCTTTCCCTATTTTGCTAAAACACAAAAGAGAAATTCGGAGGTTTAAAGGGAGGCTAGGGTTTGGGGTAAGAAATCCATCATTTCCCACTTCTAAAGTAAGATTCAGCTAAGGTAATATTTATATAACTTAATCTCCTTCTCTTTCTCTTCATTTTGGCCTAGTTAGTTTTTCATTTGAAGTATTGTCACTATACCCAAAATCTGAAATGTGGTTGTTTGGAATTTTCTTGGTGAAATTTCGTATGTTAGGGCTAAGGGTGTTATTAGATAAGTATAAACTCTCCATTTTGATGCTTTCTTTGCTATTTTGAGACCCCTATAGCTTATTTATAACATGGGTATTGTTTCTATGCGAATTTAATCAGAATTTGAGGTGTTATTCTAAGGTTTTTAGGGTAGGAGCAACCGAATCCGAATTTGGTTTTAGTGGTGATTGGGTAACTATTTCTGAGTAGTCCTATATAGCTTAACCCTTTTTTAAGTTCTGGGTTTGCTTATACAAATTGTCATTAGGGATAGTAATGGCTTGGTTTTACGTCCATAGGCTAAAGTAACATTCAATTGGCTCTTAAAGGATTGGCTACAAGTGAGGTAACTAAGACTATATTAATTCCATGCATATATCTATTTCAATTTCATATTTGTTGTACATGAATGATTTGAAATGCTGAATGAATTGGTTGGCTATCTATTGTATTATGATTGGACCTTGTGAGTTCATAGTGGAGGTGTGGTGTGGCTGCCACCCGTGCATGTGCTTCAATCGAGCACCAGGTTATGATCAAACCCCAAGTGCACTGAGCCCTAGTTGTGCTCATTGGGGAATGGGTGTCGTGGACGGGCCTCTACCGATGTTAATGGCCTTTAACATGTAAAAATACGATTGCTAGTATGGGATAGTAATCATAATAGCCTAATTGTTTCATTTATTGATATGACTGGTATGTTTTCTGATGCTTGTGTGAAATCATGCATATATGTTAATTAAACTAGAATATATGATGGAATTTGCCTTGGTTACTGAGATTTACATCTCACCCCATTTCATGGGCTAAATATTTCAGGTGAAGGTTCTTCGAGTAAGGATAAGGGCAAGCAAGTGGATGAACATCCATGAGCTGAGGCCTAGTGTGGTGAACTACACTTGGTCTGAGTGGAATAGAGTAGATGATAATTTTGTTAATGTTTGTATAGCATCATCATGTATCTGTATTGCCAAGTGTAGGGGTTTGTATTTTGATAACATAGAATGTAACCATTGAGAAATAGGCTTCATATTAGTTGTTGATGTATGTATGAGCTTTGACACTTATTATGGCTTGTGAACTTATGATATAATTGACTATTTGAGTAATGAAATCATATGATATAATGATTGTAGACTTGAATTGTCTAATGAAAATATGATTGAATGACCATCGTGGGAAATTTATAAACTTGCTGATATAAAACCAATGAATGAGTAGGAGAATCCACCTTTAAATGTGGGACGAGTAATGATATAATGGCTGGGGCAAATCGGCTAGATAGATGCTATTAGAATCTCATAATAAGTGGGAGAGTGGCCCTAGAGAACCCCTAGATAGAGAGTGGAGAGTATGAGACAAGATTTTAGGAATTGTAGGATTAGAAGGCATTTTGCCACGGCCAAAATATTGTTAGCCATAGCCAATAGAGGCGAAGTTGCCCAGAGAGAGTACCAGAGAGCAATTCGCCACGACAAAATGTGTAATTAGTTGCGGTGAAATGTGAGAGGAAAAAGTGGGAGTCATCCAGATGGCAATTCATCATGGCTAAATGGGAATTGGCCACAACAAACTTTTGTTAAAATGTGACAAGCAATCCAGAGAGGAATTAGCCACGGCGAAAGAGGGAATTGGCCATAGCCAATAGTGAGAGGCGAGCGAGGTAGGTTCCAAAAGGCTTCCTTGCAGCAACGCCATGTAGGTTAGCTGCTGCGAAAGTTGCCGTAGCGAAATTAGTGATGGAGTAAGGAGTGAACTCGAGAGCAATTGGCCACGGCTAAGAGTAATTTAGCCGCGGCAAACGTCCTGAAACCTTTATATTAACCAGGAGATCTTAGTTTTTCATGTGGTAACCCCAAAGGATGACTTAGAAACATTGGTAGAAGATTCTTATGAGTTAGAATTAATGGGTAATAGACTCAAAGGCTTATAAATGAATGTTTGTTTCCCTAATATACATGAGTGCTTGTAATTATGTGGTTGATGACTCTAATAACATTAAGGTTCAAATTTCCCTGCATTTTCTAAAGGTAATTAGTCATAATGTCTTGTAACCCCAATTTATGATTATTAATCACGTATTCAACCTTAATTACATTGATTAGAAGTTAAGGTTGTCATAAGGAGGGGATGAGATTCAAAGAATCTCAATAGCTCATCTCCCATTCAATCACATATAAAGCATGCAATACAAGTCTCACAAATGCATGCATGAGCATATTAACATGTGCACTCATTTAAGAAGTATTCTTGGCATTTGAAAACATCATACATAGTATACATAGGCTTGCTAAGTAAGTGGATTAGCCTCATCCATTTACTTATAGATCTTGGACTTGCCTCACCTATTTCTTTAAGAGGTTCTTGGATTCAACCTTACTCTTGGGAGTCAACCTCACTTTTGGGAGACTCTTTACTTTGTCTCAACCAATTCTAAGGGTTCTTGACTTCACCACACTCAAGCAAACCAAAGCAAGCATCATAAACATCATTTAGAAACATAATGCATTATCATGATACCATGGCATATAGAATCATGCTAGAATACTTTTCATAGATTAAAACATACATACACACATTCAAGACGATGTAAGCACACAACTATGTATGAGAGAAGGTGGAGAGAGCTACCTTGCTTGCATTTACACACTTTTCCTTGAGTCTTGAATCCTCTTCCTTGACCTCACACACCCAAGAAGGTAGAGATCATTTCTCTTAGCCTAGACACATCATATGGAAGCTAATTATGCTTTTGAAACAAAGTCTAAGGCCACACAATTACTAGAAAGGCTAGGTGACTTGTAAGGCTCTTTTATGGTTCCATAATGCACTTAATAAAGCAACCTTTGGAAAACATCATCTTGGCTCCATTCTATCTATTCATTCATGATTCTTGACTCCATTTAAACCTCTTGGAGTCATCATACACTCAGTTCTAGGAGCCTAACTAGGTGTTGCTTCTTTAAGCCATATTATAGAACATATAAGGCCATCTTACTTTCTATGACTTCTAAACTCTTACCAAGACTTCCTCTCATACTCTCCCATCATACATGATGCAAAACTAAGTTTAGAAGGAATTAAAACACTTCCTAGGTGCATGGACTCTCCTTAGCTGAAGCTATGCTTCCATAAGGCACCAATAGAGTTTCTTTGCTTCTTTTGATGGGAGAATCATGTAGGAAGCTCTCTTGGTGTCTTAGAAACTCATATAAACACTTAAACATCATAAAATATGGCTAGGGTTCATGCTAGATTTCAAGGTGCAATCAAAACCCTAACTTTTCTATCTTGTAAATTCTTGCTCTTCTCTCTTACATTCATGGAAATCATCCTTGGTTCTCCTCAAAATTCCAGCCCTCTTGCATCTGCATACATGGGGCGAAATAGGGAGAAGAAGGGGGAAGGAGTAGTTACCATGAGATGCAAGATTTACCTTGTTTTTCCTTATTTTCTCACTTGAATCTTCCTTTCTTTAGCTTCTTCTCTTCAAATCCGAATTTTCCCACCTTGGTTTGACCTTAAAACAGCACCAAAAACTCTAAGAAAACCATAGGAAGAAATGAGAGAAGGAGGGGAAGAGATTTCCTAATGAGAAGACTGGGAAATTCTAATAATTTCTTACCTTTTTCTTGAGTTCTTCCCTTCTCCTTTGCCTTGTCCTTGTGCCCCTCCTTCCCTTGAGTTTTCTCTGGTTTTTGGGCAAAGTTTGGTCGACCAAAATGAGGGGAGCAGAAGGACGCCTTATATATATATGGGTTTAAGAAGGATTTTTTCAAAAATTTCCATTTTACCCTTTGTTCTTGGCATTTTCGTTTCTAACTTGTTTTAGCTCCTTTTTTAGAATTTTTTTTTTCCATTATAAATTTTAGGTTCCCAATTTAGTAAAATGACTTTCAAATCACTCAAATCGGAGCTAAAATCTTCTCGAACGAATCAATCAAAGTTCAGATTAACTGATGTTGAAAAAAGTCCACCGAAGGGGCTTTAGTTGTCTTGGGACTTCTCATGATTTTCAAGGCCTCTGAGAACCCTAGAGAACTCAAAAATTTCATTTAAAAAACCTTTCTTACCCAATTCCATACCATACAAGGTTTAACACATTATATAAGAAAACCTTGTACTTACTAGCAAAAACCTTGTCGACAAGGTCTCAAAATTTGCACTATAGATTATAAGATTTTGTTGACAAAATCTTGGACCAAGGTAAAGAGATGTTATCTCAACCCTTAAATTGACTTGGTCCATTGCCATACTTCATATTCAATATACATTCTAATGGTCACATAACATAATCTCTCGTTTTCAAAAAATCGAATATTACATTTTTCCCCCCTTAAATGAATTTTGTCTTCAAAATTTGGGGTACACTTTCCTCTTACTCTTTTCCCTTTTTGGGTAACTGTTCTTTTCTTTCCTTTCTTCCTAGCTCTGTATGCTTTTCTTAGCAATTTCATTTGTTCTAATTTTCTATTAGCCAGGGAATTTTCATTAATAGCTCTTAATGAAGGCTCTATTGTTATAGAGTACATGCTTATTTTTCTCATAAGGGAAAGAAGTTTCTAACTCTGGAGGCCTATCCTGGAAAAGCTTAGTAATCATATTAGGTTAGTCTTAACCCGTTTGTAGGGGTTAACATTTCTTTCAATGGACTCATTTACACATCTCGAGAGGTAATTTATTTCATATCAAATCTCTCGTATCCTCTCTCAATGGCTTCTCATAAAATCTTTTCTTCTTCTCTGATCATTATAGCCATTAGAGGTTTCTATTTGTCTACTTACTTATTTATAGGTACCGTCCACTGTTCATCTCTGCGTTCTTTCTTATTAGCTCATCCCATGGTTACCATTGACATTTCTTTTTATTATAGGCCTCACATCTCAATTACTTACTAGGATTACAACTCTTTTAAGGAGTTTCTACTTTTAATAATCTTAGTTTCTTTGTTTACTGCTATATTTGTCTCTGTAGGCCTAGACTTTTCCTCTCTTTCTTAGCTCACTTATAGTGGCATTTTATAGTCTCTTATTTCAACATTGATAGGCCTAACATGTATGTCTCATACTGGCATTGAAGAGTTATTACCACTGACTACTGTTGAGTTTTGGTGGGATATTAGCTATGCTCACAATTTCGATTAACTGAGGCATACTATACCACTTGTCTCATGTAAAAACTGCACCTGACCTTTTTATGAATACATAGGCTAACATGTGGGGATCTCTCTATCTCTCAGTCAGGGAAAATGTTTGCTGGGTTGTGGTTCATCTGATTTTAACTCTGATAGGCAAATGCTCTCATAAAAAAGAGACAATACAAGGCCTAAAATTCTGATAGGTTTAAAAACTATCACATGAAATCCATTGGAATCAAATTTATTGCTAGTTTACTTAAATTCCAAAAACTAAGATTGATCCCTAATCATGTTAGAATACTTTCAAACTTAAATTGCTTCAACTTGTTTTTTTTTTTCAAAATTAAAAAAAAAAACAAAAAATTTGTAAGAAAAACAAGAAAATAACAAAAATGCCGAAAAAGAAAAACTAAACCAAAAAGAAAGTGGAATGATTCCTCCCCTCTACACTTAATATTTACATTGTCTTCAATATAATAGCAATCTAATTTATTAATTAAAGAGAAGACAAGAAAGGAAAAAAGGAGGGAAGGAAATACAATCGGGTGGTTCAAGTGTATAGAGCATTGTAAAGATGTAGCTCCTTCACTGTCTGCTCCTGAAATCCCTCATAAAAATATTCACCATGAAGTGCTTGTTGGTCGATTCATTCATAATCTCAACTGCACCATACAGAAAAACATGAGTAACCACAAATAGACCAATCCATCTATAACATAACTTACTAGGTATTAGATTTAGGCAAGAATTGTAGAGGAGGATTCTTTCACCAACATAAAGCTCTTTTCTTTCAATCATCTTCTCATGCACAACCTTGATTTTCTCCTTGTAAATTCTAGAGTTTTCATAGGCTTCCAACTGAATCTCTTTAAGCTCTTAAACTTGTAATTTTCTTTGAGAACTGGCTTGAGGTAGATCCATATTACACTTTTTTATTGCCTAATAAGTTCTATGCTTAACCTCAACTGGTAAGTGATATGCTTCACTAAAAACCAACAGATAGGGTGACATGCTTATAGGAGTTTTGTAGGTAGTATGGTAAGCTTATAGTACATCCTCCAATCTTTTACTCTAATCCTTTTTGTTAGGTTGCACTATTTTTTTCAAAATTTGTTTTATCTCTCTATTTGAAACCTTTGCTTGATCGTTTGTTTGTGGATGGTAGGGGGTGGCTACTTTTGGGAACACACCATATTTACGAAGAAAGGCTTTCATGTTTTTGTTACAAAAATGAGAGCCTTGGTCACTGGTGATTGCTCGAAGTATATTAAACTTGCAAAAAATATGAGATCTAATGAAGTCCACAACCATAAAAGAATCATAAGTCTTAGTGGCTTTTGCTTCCACCCACTTTGAAACATAATCAATAGCTAAAAGAATATATGTGAAACCTAAAGATATAGGAAATGGTCCTATGAAGTCAATACCCTAAACATCAAATATCTCATAGAACAGTAATAGTTGTTGAGGCATTTCATTCATATAAGAAATATTACTTGTTTGTTAGCATCATGTACAGTTCTTACAGAAAGCATATGCATCCTTAAATAAAGTGGGCATAATAGTCCAGAATCTAAAACCTTCCTAGCAGTATGTTGAGGACCAAAATGGCTACTACATGTAAGTGTATAATAGAAAACAGATGCAAACTCATAGTTAGGAACACATCTCTTAATAATCTGGTCATTACACATGCGCCATAAGTAAGGGTCATCCCAAAATAATATGTTGCTTTACTCTTAAGTTTATTAATTTAGTGCTTTTTAAAATAAGCAGGCAATTCGGAAGCAACTAAGAAATTTACCATATTTATATACTAAGGATCTTTACCGTGCATCAAGTATAGTCATTTATCTAGAAAACTATCCTTGATAGCAGATGAATCTGAAGAGTGAGGTATTCTACTTAAATGATCAGCCATAAGATTTTTTGCTCCATTCTTATCTCTAATTTCTATATCAAATTCCTATAGGAATAGCATCCACCTAATAAGTCTTGGTTTTGCATTAGGCTTCTTGAGTAGGAACTTTAAAGTTGCATGATTAGAATAGACAATAACTTTAGAGCCAAGTAAATAAGGACGAAACTTATCTAAAATAAAAACAATAGCTAAAAGCTCCTTTTCAATGATTATATAATTAGTTTGAGCCTCATCTAAGGTACGGGATGCATAATAGATCACATGAGACTTCTTGTCTATCCTTTGGGAAGGAATTGCATCCATTGCAAAGTTAGATGCATCATATATAAGTTCAAATGGAAATCCCCAATTAGGAGATTAGATGATAGGTGGGGTGGTTAGCCTTCTCTTCCACTCATCAAATGCTAATATGCACGACTCATTAAAATTAAAATCTGCATCCTTTTGAAGAAGTCTAGATAATGGTAGAGAAATCTTACTAAAGTCTTTGATGAATCGACTGTAAAAACCTGCATGGTCAAGAAAAAAATGCACTTCTTACACACAGGTGGGGTAAGATAAATAAGCAATCACATCTACTTTAGCCCTATCAACTTCAATGCCATTTTTAGAAACTGTATAGCTTAAAATAATTCCTTACTCTACCATAAAATGACATTTTTCAAAATTTAAGACAAGATTTTTCTCAATTTATCTTTCTAAAACCATTCCTAAACTTATCAAATAGTCATCAAAGAAGGTGCCATAAATAGTAAAGTCATCCATAAAAACTTCCATGCAATGTTTAAGGAAATCAGAAAAGATACTTATTATACACTGCTAGAATGTACTTAGAGCGTTACAAAGTCCAAATAGCATCCTCCTATATGCAAAGGTACTCAATGGGCAAGTAAATGTAGTCTTTTCTTGGTCTTTTGAAGTAATGTGAAACTGAAGTAACTAGAAAAGCCATATAAGAAATAGTAATGAGATTTGCTTGCCAATTTTTCTAACATTTGATCTATGAAAGGAAGAGGGAAGTGGCCCTTTCTAGTAGCTTGATTAAGCTTTTTGTAATCAATGCAGACTCTCTAATTATTTTGAACTCTTATAGGGATAAGCTCATTTTTCTCATTAGGCACCATTATGATGCCGGTCTTCTTGTAGACTACCTATATTGGACTTACGCATTTGTTTTTAGATATGGGATAAATAATACCAATTGAAAGTAATTTACTTACCTCTTTCTTTATGACATCTAGGATCATTGGATTGAGTCTTCTCTATGGTTGCCTTATTAGTTTGGCTCATTCTTCTAATAAAATTCTATGCATACATGTGGAAGAGCTAATCCTTGGAATATCTGCCAATGTCCAACCTATAGTTTTTTTCTTTTCCCTTAACAATTCTAACAACCTCATTTCATGATCAAGTGAAAAGTTATTTGCTATTATTATTGATAATTTATTATTTTCTTCTAAGAAGGCATATTTGAGATTATCAGGTAAAGGTTTAAGTTCAAGTGTGGGTGGTTGCTGTATGGAAGGTACTAATATTTGTGAATTTAAATGTGCAACAACCTTTACTTGTTCACTTTTCTCAACAGAAGAAACAATATGAAATAAATTGATAGAGTCTAGATAAGAATTAGAAGTAGAATCAGAATTCAAAAATGCATCAATCTCAAAACATGCAGTACATTTATTAAGTCCATCATAATA
Source organism: Erythrophleum ivorense (assembly GCA_026724425.1). NCBI lineage: Eukaryota > Viridiplantae > Streptophyta > Magnoliopsida > Fabales > Fabaceae > Erythrophleum > Erythrophleum ivorense. The sequence continues at coordinate 76,480 of JAIUCV010001154.1, forward strand.
TTCTGAACATTGAATTACATTTATAAATTCAACAATGTTCAGTGTCTATGTCCAATGAAAGGTTTGTCGCACAACCTCTAAAATAAAACTAGGTTGAATTAAAATTTATAGTTAGTGGCACAACCTAGGTTATCTCCCTTGGAAATGGAATTCAATGTTTAATTGGGTTTTCTAAGTGTAAAAAGATCCTAGAACTACCTAATTTATGGGGTGTCTGATCTAATTAAACTAATTAAAATAAAATTGAAGTAAAGTTCCTAATTGCTACTGAATTGCATGAACTAATAAGATAAGTAATGGACTTGTGACTAGCTTTAGATTTGTTCCTTGATATCCACTATCATTATCCTAATTCAATTATCTTTGGTTCTGGTCGAAGAGTCCCTAATTGTGCTCATGGGAGTCTATCTTGAGTAACCACACAAGAATTAAGAGATTAACAATTTAATGTTAAATTGAAACCTTAATCCGCACCAAATCATTAATTCCTACCTTTAAGATCAAGGAACACTCATATTTGATTAATTAAATGATTAATTAGCCTCTGAAGTATCACTCTAAGTTGTTCAATTAACTAACCAAACTCCAAGAAATCCTCAAATTAAACAATTAAGCACACAATCTCACTCATGCATTTCATCGAACACCTTAATTGCATACATGGGAAATTAGAGGAAAAATGAAAAATTCAATATTTAATCAATCAATTAATCAACAAAAAATATCATAATTAGTGTCTAATCAGCCACTAATTACAATTACACCAATCTCAATCAAATACATCTTAACCAAGCATGTACAAAAAAAAGAAAATGTGTAGAAAGAAAGGTAATCTTAGTCCAAAAATCCCTTGCTAATTCCTTGGATTCAAGCTTCTTCAAGGTCCTCTTCCTAGCTAGCACCAAGATAGAGAATTAAAGCTTCATGGAAGTGGAATAATGGAGGAAATAGGTGAGGAATGGCTACGGCGTCAATGAGGGTGAATGGAGTGTTAATTTGATGGATCCATGGATGATGTGTGGCTGCTCCTTAATAGCATTTTGTATGAGCTAATTCCCCTTCCCTTTCACATTCTTTTCATATGGATTTTTAATCATAAGATGTGTTGCTCTCTAAATCAAAGCATTGCATTAAAACTCACATGCTCCTTCATGTGTGTATAAGTGTGGGCCCTCTTGTTATGCTAAAATGTTATAATATAATTAAAAAATTCATCCATGCTTCATGCTTCTCTTCGAATCCAGAGCGTAGCTTCTTCTTCTGTTCATTCATCTTGTAATTACATTCTCCCCATACTTTTGTTCACATGCACATAAAACTCGAGTCTCCTCACAAGCTTCTTCATTTTCCATGTCTCTTTCTCATAGTCTTTTAAACTTGTTGCTTCTCTTCTTTCTCAGCACGTTCTACTCCTTGCTAGAACCTCATATAAATCATGTCATGTGTATGTTTATGGCCTAGACTTCTCCCCAGCCTTTTTGTTATATTGTTCATGTGCAGCCCGTGGCTCTTTTCAACTTGTGCTTCCTCGTGCAACTCTACATTGTAGCATGTTCATCGTGAAGCTCATACAGCTACTCGTAGCTTATTCTACTGCACGTTCTTAAGCCCATTCACGTGCTTGTATGTAGCTCTGTTCACATTCTGCTCTCCTTTCACCACCAACCTATAGCTTCTTTCACTTTAGCTCATGCTTCTTTTCTTCAAGAAGTCTTACCATATGGAATGTTTGTGGCTTCATGCATGTGACGTGAAGGAATATACAACAACGTGTTTGTGAGCTGGATCATGGATGTAACATGTAATGTCCAATTTTTGTTAAACGACAAAAACGGATACATTTTCAAAGCAAGTTTCCTAAAATGAATCAATTAAGGTCCTAAAAAATTTAAGTAGTATTCTAGACTCCTAAAAATGAGAATCCCAAGCTCAGACGAGAAGAAAAACTGAGCTAGAATGAAGAAACAAAATTGAATGAAAGACTTATGAAATGTAATGACATTTTCATAATTTTAAGCAAATTTTGGAATTCTTATAGGAGGGCTTTTTAAATAACAGTTTTGAACTCTCCAAGGTTTTCAAAGGCCCTGGAAACCATGGGAAGCCCTAGGACAGTTAAAACCCCTCCGATGGATGTTTTCCAATGTTAGTTGACCCAAACTTTGACGGATTCATACGGAAAGGTTTTAGCTCTGATTTGAGTGATTCCAAAGGCATTTCATTAAATTGAGAACCTAAATTTTATAATAGAAAAGATGGTTCTAAAAAAGGAGTTAAAACGAACAAGAAACGAAAATGCCAAGACGAAGGGAAAAATTTGAAATTTTTGAAAAGTCTTTCTTAACCTCCCTGTATATATATGATGCCCCACCTTCTCACTCATTTAGACACAATTGTTTCTGCCCTAAATCAGAGGAGAGAGCTAGGGTTTGAGGCACACCCAAAGGAAGAGAAAGGGAGGAGAAAGACAAGGCCAAAGGTATAGAATTTCTTAGTTTTTTCATGCATTCTCTTTAACAAAACCCCTTCTCCTCCATTTTTCCTTTCTTTCCTATGGTTTTATTGAAGTTTTTGGATTGGAAGAACAAAGGAGAAAATTCGGATTTGAAGATAAGAGGCCAAGGAAAGGAAGAATCAAGCTAGAAAATAAGGAAAAATAAGATAAAACTTCCATCCCATGGTAGCTACTTCTTCTTCTTTGGTTCGTCCCACTCAAGAAGTTACAAGAGGGCTTGGATTTTAGGCAGAACCAAGGGTGAATCTTAGAAATTTAAAGGAGCAAAATAAGAATATGCAAAGAAAACAATAAAAGAACCATGGAAAATCAAGATAGCAAAGTTAAGGTTTCAAGTGTTCCTTGTAAAATCTAATTTGATACAATAATTCCTAGGCCTAAATGAATGTTTAAATGAGCTTCTGAGATCCCTAGAATGCTCCCCACATGCATCTTCCATTAAGAAAACAAAGCAAACTCCATGGAGGCCAAGAGAAAGCATAGGCTCGGCTTAACATGGTTGGGATACCTAGGGAGAGTTTTAATTTGTTACAAGCCCATTTTTTAGTCATATATGATAAGTGAAGATGAGGGGAAGCCTTGGAAAAAATTTAGATATCATAGAAAGTGAGATGGCCTTATATGTTTCATAATATGACCTAAGGAAGCAATATGTAGTTAAGCTCTTTGTTTTGATTATGTGATGACTCCAAGAGACTTGAAAGGAGTCAAGAATTATAAATGAAAGGAAAGAATGGAACCTAGAACTCATTTGATGGGTGTTGCTTCAGTAGGTGCATTCTTGGAACCATAAAGGGGTTATTAGACTAAGTTAGTGTTTAAGGAAGATGCATGGCTTTAGAAATGATTCCATGAACTTAATTGGCTTCCATATATTATATTTAGGCTAAGAGAAACCAATTCCACACCCTTGTGTGTGTGAGGCCAAGGAAGGGAGCATTGTTTCAAGTAGAAAAGTGTGTGGTTGCACCAAAGGTAGCTCACTTCTCCTTCTCTCATGCATGAATGTATGTTTGACTTGTCTTTGAATGTGTGTATGTGTGTTTTAAGCTATGAAAAGTATTCTAGCATAAGCTTTTATTCCATGGTACCATGATATTGCATTATGCTTTCAAATGATGTTTAACATATTTTCTTGGGTTTGCTTGAGTATGGACAAGCCAATAACTTTTAGCCATAATGAGGATGAGCTAAGAACCCTTAGAAATGGTTGAGACAAAACAAAGTGTCTCCCAAGAGTGAGGTTGAGCCAAAACCTCCTAGAGAAAATAGGTGAGGCAAGTCCAAAACCCATGAGTGAATAGGTGAGGTCAATCCACTTACTTAGCAAGCCTATGGATGCTTTGTATGACTTATTTACATGTCAAGAATGCTTCTTGAATGATCATGTCATTTGTTATGCTCATGCATGCATTTTCAAGACTTGTTTTGCATTCTTTATGTATGATTGAAAAGGAGATGAGCTATTGGGATTCTTTGAATCTCATTATCTCCTCTCCAATGCCTTAACATGCTAGGTGGACTAAGTGAATAAGGTAATAGAAGCCAACAAGTTAGAAGATGAGAGTTTGACAACAAAGTGGAATAGCAAGACTAGCATTATATAATCTTGTGTATAGCATTGGATGAGAGAGTGAGCTTTCAAATTTTGTGTTTGTGAACCCTTGAGACAAGTTTAGAATGTCATTTTGGTACATTCCCACGTGCTTAAGTGGTCATAGTTGCCTTGGAGCTAAAATTGGACCATTTGGACTCTTTGTAAAGCTTGAAAATGACCACTTCACAACCCAATATCAAGATTTGACTAAATGAATGAATTTTCCCATGAAATTTGGCACACATATAGATCTAATATAGAGCTTTCTAGGAAGCTAAAGATCAGATTTTTTAAAGCTTTATGAAATTAATTATGAATTTCTAAATTTGCTATTTTTTTGTTGAACTAATACAAGTACTATTCATATGGTTAGAAACTTGGGTTGTGTTATTCATGGGACAAATGATGTCCAATGCTTATGAGTAGGGAGATATGAATTTTTGAAGTTGGAAGTCAGTACTATAGATGATAGTCGACCTCTGGTACTATTGTAACACCCCATAATTAATTAAGGTGTTAATCACGAATTAGATTAATTAAGAATAATTAATATGGGTTGATATTTGATTGAGATAGAAATCCTATCTAGGCTTAAATTAAAAAATCATGATAAGAGGCTAATGGAGGCCCAATGGGTTAGGTGCAGACCCAACCCAATTTAGTGTGATGGAGGCCTAAAATCCACCTTGTATAAACTCTTCTAAGTGGCCCAATAACCCTTGTGCAGACCCACATTCTTGAGCTCTTCAAACTTGGCCCAAACCTAATTAAACTTTAGCAACACAATGCATAAAACTGGCCCAGTAAAATCCTGCAGCCTAATACTTTAAAACTGGCCCAACAACTTAAAAATCTGAAGCCCAAATGGAGATGGACCTTGGAGCAGCCCATGACCCATTTTTGACCCAACTTAAACCCAACTAAAACCCTAATACATCAGCCTCTTCCTCACACTTGCTGAAACACAAAACACAAAGAGAAATTCGGAGCTTGGAGAGGAGGCTAGGGTTTGGGGCAAGAATTCTGCATTTTCTCACATTTAAAGCAAGATTCAGCCAAGGTAATAGTTATACAACTTAATCCCCTCATCTTTCTCTTTAATTTGGTCCAATTAGTTTTTCATTTGGAGTATTTTCACCCTACCCAAAATCTGAAATGTGGGAATTTGGAGATTTTCTTGGTGAAATTCGTAAGTTGAGGTTAGGGCTGACCTTGGATGAGTTTAAACCCTCCATTTTGATACTTCATTTATTAATTTGAGACCCCCATAGCTGACTTATAAAATGGGTATTAATTCTGTACGAATTTGCTTAGGATTTTGGGTGGAATATTGAGTTTTCTGGTGAAGGACACTCTAATCTGAATTTAGGATTTGTGGCTACTATTGCAAATTTATCTACAAGTGAGGTAACTAGGTTATATCAATTCCATGTATATATTTGATTTAATTTCATATGTTGCTGTATATGAATGATTTGAAATGTTGAATGAATTGGTTGGCTATCTATTGAATTGTGATTGGACCTTGTGAGTCCATAGTGGAGCTGTGGTGCGGCTGCCACCCGTGCATGTGCTTCGATCGAGCACCGGGTTATGATCAAACCCAGATGCATAGAGCCCCAGTTGTGCTCAATAGGGAGTAGGTGCCGTGGACGGGCCTCTCCTGGTGTTAATGGCCTTTAACATGTGATAATATGATTGTTAGTATGGGATAGTAATCATGGTAGCCTAACTATTTCATTTGCTAATATGATGGATATGTTTCTGATGTTGATTTTGATTCATGCATATATGCTAATTAAACTGGATATATGATGGAATTGCCATGGTTACTGAGATTTATATCTCACCCCGTTTCATGGGATTAACATTTCAGGTGAAGGTTCTTCGCGTAAGGATAAAGGGAAGCAAGTGGATGGAAATCCATGAGCTCCAACATATGGGAGAAGGCTACACTTAGGCTGGCTTATTTAGTAGAGATGAAATTTTGTTATTAGTTTACATAGCATCATCATGTATTCATGTTGCCAAGTGTAGGCGTTCATATTTTGTTTGATTGAAATGTAACCGTTAAGGATTTAAGTCTCGTTATAGTTGAATATTAATGTATGAACTTATAGTATCATATATATGGTTTTGTTGAAATTGTGATATGGATTACCATATGGGAATTATAGTTATATGATGCCTTGGATGTGGACATAAGCTATTGTTGAATGGAATCTCTATGGAATGTGCATGGGATGTTAATTGCTGCTAATGTATGTGTTCTTACTGTCATATAATCATGAATTTGCTAATATGAGCTAGTTGGGCAAGTAGGAAGTAGTAATTAAGTTTTGCAATGGTAATGGATGGATTGATGGGTAAATAGGGTAGGTAAACACCATTAGGATCACATAAAGTAAGGGAAGGTGGACCTGGAGTGTTTCTATGATGAGATTTGGAGTGTAGGAAGCAAAATTTGGGTAATATAGTTATAGGAGGCCAAATGAGAGATAGAGCCAAATGGCGCCACGGCATAACCAATCCCGCCGCGGCGCAAGGGTAGAAAATTGGCCCAGGGAGTGACAGTCGCGAGGAGCACCGCGGCTTGAGAAATCTCACCGCGGCGCAGAGTAAAAATAATTGCCCAGGAGGGTAACAGAACTAAAACTCACTGCAGCGCATTATGTCCTGCCGCAGCGTGAGTCGAGGAAATTAATTAAGAGTGTGACAGTAGCAAAACTCGCTGCGTCGCAAATATATTGCGCCAAGGCGAGAATCGTGGGAGTTGAGAACAGTAGTTCCAGGAGGCGTTTCCGCCGCGGCGCCACATAGGTTGGTCGCAACGAAGGTCCACTCTTTTTAACCTAGAAACCCCAATTACTTCAACAGTAATGGTAAGAGATGATATAGGAACACTTGTGGGAGGTTATTGGGTATTGAAACTGATGGATGGTTGAATCATAAACCCCTTATGGTAGTAGGGTTTCTTTTATGCAAATTTTGTTTTGTTGAGGTGGTATGGTGATAACCCTAACATCAAGGTTTAAATTTTCCCCATATTTTCACAATGTGATAAATTGTAACCACTCAAACCTTGAAAAATAAATTATTAATCGTATATTTAACCATAATTACAATGATTAGAAGGTAGGGTTGTCACAACTATTCTATCAATTTCCGGTGGCTAGCAGCCTTGGTTGAGGTTGGGACATATTTTTATCATAAACTAGAAATCTGTAGCTTTCTATAATGGTAAATAATGCATGATTTTGATTTTTTTAGAATTAGTTATGATTTTTCAAAATTCATAATAGTAATTAAGAAATTCTGGCCAAGGTTGAACTCTTGAATTTCATGTAATCCCTTCACTTCCACGAGTTCTAGGCCACTTCCTTAGAAGGTTTTGAGTTGTATTTGTGTAATTAAATATGAGAATGAGCTGAGTGAGTTCATGTGGTCCACGGGACATCAAATGTGAAATTTATGCATAACGCAACGCAAATTTATTCACTTTTTTAATACTATTTTCTTGCCTCCTTTGTGAGATACATGGCATAAGGCATGGGAATAGTATAAGACAAGCTAGAAATTTATGGTATTATATTTATTGGTATCAGAGCAAAGGCTCAGGCTCTTGATATGGGTTGTGCTTATGTTTATGAGTTGCCTAGATGTATATGAGTTTGTTATGGATGAATTGAGTGTGTGGTGGTGAGTGTGTTCCCTTTTGATGCTAAAGTTTGTTATGATGTTTTAGAGCCATGGTGAATACTAGGAAAGGTCGGCCCTCTAGAGAGCCTCGTGCAGATGATAGAGTGGAGCCCAGTGATCCAGTAGCTGGAGCCTTATAGGCTATTATGGTTCACTTGGATCAGCAGTAAGTCATGATCATGTAGTTACAGGAATGACTTGCTGAGAGAGAGATAGCCAAGTCCCTACACCTCCTCCTCCACAGCCACCTCACCACTCAAATCATCCCAACCATTTAGGGGTGACTGACCCAGATCCACAGCCATACACATAGATGGTTGCCCCTATTCCACCAGCTCAGATGCCTCCAGCCCAAGAGCAGCTTTCTGCTAGAAAGATTATAACTCAGTTTAGAAAGCCACCTTTGATGGTGAGATGAATTTAGAGAAAGCTGAGGTTTGGATTATGCAGTTAGAAAAGATCTTCCAAGTCATGGAGTGTACATCTGAGCAGAAAGCCAAGATGGCTATTTTTTAGTATAGAGAGAGGAAGATTATTGGTGAAGGGGCACCAAGCTTATTTTAAGGGCGAGGAACCTTCCAATTACATGGGAGGTGTTCCTCCAAGCTTTTTATGAGAGGTATTTCCCTAGCTTAGTTAGAGATGAGAAGGAGTCAGAGTTTGTACTTCTAAGATAGACAGAGGGGATGTCAGTGGACTAGTACGTGGCAAATTCATAGAGCTCTCCAGATATTCTTCCTATTTACAAAGGCATGACAATGAACGCTAGAGAGCAGACAAGTTAGAGAAAGGTTTGCTTCCTGAGATCTGAGATAGGGTAGTTCCACAGAGAATCAGGAACTTTAATACCCTAGTTGAGATATACAAAGTAACAAAAGTGAACCTCAGAACTATGCAGCCTTCTTCCAATGCCAGACCACCCCTTTGTAAGCCTAAGAGACCTAGAGAGGAACCACAGGCTGTAGTTACAAGTAAGAGAGGTGGTAGGAACCAGTGGAATAAAAGGGGAAAGAGAAGAAGAACTCAATCCAGTACAGGCAGTTATATGCCTATAGTATGTCCTTAATGTGGCAGGAAACATGGAACCAAACCATGCTACGTGGGACAAAACGTATGTTACCGGTGTGGTAGGCTAGGACATATGGCTAGAGACTGCACACAGGCTCTTCCATAGTTCGTACAATAAAGGGAGATGGCTCCTACTCCTAGACCTCAGATCTAGGGTAGAGGCTTTGCCCTGTCACAACAGGAGGCTAGCCAGTCCCTGAGTCTAATTCAAGATACTATTAGAATAAATGATTTTTCTATAACTACATTATTTGATTCGGGTGCTAGCCATTCTTTTATATCATATGATTGTGCTAGGAGGTTGGGTCTGAGTATGCATACACTACCATATGATTTGTATGTATCCACCTCTACAAGAAACCGAGCCATTACCTCTTATGCTTACTTAAATTGTGTGGTCCACTTTAATTATTGCCTTAACACTCTTGATTTGATTTGTATGCCCCTGGTTGATATTGATTTAATTATTGGCATGAATTGGATGTCTACTAACAATGCCACACTAGATGTAGCCACAGATGTATTATTTTACCTGAGTGTGGAGTTGTGCCTATTATGAGGACAGAGTTATCTGTTATGACCACCTTCCAGGCTGAGAGGTCTTTAGGGCATGGCTATCAGGGATACTTAGTTTTTTTTTTCAGTTCAAGCTGAGGTAAAAGAGGGTATAGAGGAGATTCCAGTAGTGAGAGAGTTCCCATAGGTATTCCCTAGAGAGATTAGTAGACTATCCCTAGAGAGAGAGGTTGAGTTTCCTATAGACATTGTACTTAGGGCAGATCCAATGTCTAAGGCCCCGTATAGGATGGCTCCCACTGAGCTAGTTGAGCTTAAAAAGCAAATAGAAGAGCTTTTAAAAAAGGGTTTTATCAGACCCAATGTCTCGTCATGGGGAGCTCCAGTTTTATTTGTAAAGAAGAAAGAAGGGAGCCTTAGATTGTGTATAGATTATAGGAAACTCAATAAGATAACCATTAAGAATAAGCACCATTTCCCTCACATAAATGACCTCCTAGATCAGTTAATAGGAGAGTCAGTATTCTCCAAGATAGACCTCAAGTCGAGATACCATTAGCTTAGAATGAAGGCTGAGGATATTGATGAATGCTATTTTATATACATGAATCCTCCTAATTTTGGCACTTTAATAATTAAATATAGTTTAATGAATGTAATTGAATGGAATTTGATTTTAATTGGCCATTTTCTACATTTTAGGAATTAATTTGCAAATGATTAGTTTTTAATGCTTAAATTTATCTTAAATAATTTTATGAATATTCCTATGTGATTTTTGCCTATTATTCTTGCAGAATTCTTAATGGGTAATTAGTATTTGAATAGGAGATTGGTTTGGAAAAGAGGTGGAAGTTTTCCAAGTCCAAGGAAGCCATGCATTCCATCCCCTCATTCTCACATCTCTCACTCACTTGGTTTGCACATACATATCACTTATGGGTCCCTCCATGTAGGCAACTTCTCCACTTTACCCACACATAAGTTTAGCTTCATCTCATCACACACACACACACTTCCACGTAGCTCTCATACCTCCAGCCATGTACACTCACTCATATAATCACATGCATAACAAACACCACATTAAACATGTTATTCACCCATGTTCCAGCCACTACACTAACACACACATGCATGAATAAGCTGTAGTTTAAGTGAGGATTCATCTCTAAAGGAAGAAGCTAGAGAACAGAGTAAGCTACGGGCTGGATGAAGAAGAAATAAGAAAAGAACATGTAGAGGGAATTGTGGAGCAGTCATAAGGGAAGAGGTAAATGAAGCTCAAACACACACATGCAGAAATAAGGACTGAAGCTACTGCATGTAGCCATGGGTTTGTTGGAACAAAGGCTTAGAAGCATGAAGACCTTGGAATGAGTAAGAAGGAGGTTGAGGAGTCAGCACGCTCAAGCAAATGGAGAGGAAGGAATAAACACGATAGCGAAGAAGGTATAGGCTAGAATTTTGGTGAAGAGAAGAAGCGTATATGCAGGCCACATGATACATGAAGAAGCTGGAGATTAAAGAGAGGAAGTGATATGTAAATGAAGAGCAACAAGAGAGAAGAAGAAGCTAGAGTTGAAAGAAAGAGAAGAACAGACGCGGTTAAAACAGAGGAGAAGCAACATGGTAAATAAGATGCTACAAGTTGACGTGGAAGAAACGGGTTGTGCATGTGAATAGTATAATGATGAAGAAGCAGCTGCACGAAGGAGAAACACAAGAGAAGGAGCTTGGGTCTGACGTGGTGAAGTATGGGTTAAATAACGTATGCAAAGAACACATGATTATTAAAAGAGTTAAATGAAGAAGCATGTGAGGGAGAAAGTGATTATTTCGTGGAAAAGAAAAGAGGGGAAGCACGTCCAGATTCACATGCACACATGGAATGGGGGGGACATACATGAATGGAGCATGCACACTAATGAGCTGAGAAGGGCAACACATGTGATGAAGAGGAAAATGGGCTGAGAATAATGCGATGAATTGACACGAGAAGAAGCTGTGGCTGACTTGTAATGAAACACTTGAAAAAGAATTAATGAAGCACGTGATTCATGAAGAAATACTAGCCATTTGATCATTTTATCAATCCATCTCATGTGTCCATTATTGAGAGAGGGGGAACTAAATTCGGGGAAGCTCTAGGAGGCAATACACACTCCATCGTCATTCATCCAGACCATACTACCTCCATACCATAGCTATTTTCCTCCACCCATTTTCCTATCCATCTCCATTCCAATGAAGCATTAATCCATCTTGTGGCTGGCTAAGAGGACAACCTTGGAGGAGCTTGAATCTATGGAGATAACAAAGGATTTTCAGCTAAGATTTTCCTATTTTTTTACACTTTTCCTTTTTCTTGTACATGCTTGGTTGAGATGTACTTGATTGTGAATTTGTGTTGTTTGAAATTAGTGGCTAGTTAGATACTAATCAGGATACTTTTTGAGTGATTCATTGGTTCATTAAGTATTGATTTTTTCATTATCCTTCAATTTCCCATGTATGCAATCAAAGTGTTCGATGGAATGCATGAGTGAGATTGTGTGCCTAATTGTTTAATTTGAGGATTCTTTGGAGTTTGATTGGTTAATTAAATATCCTAGGGTGATAATTTAGAGGCTAATTAATCATTTAATCAATCAAATTCAGTGCTTGTAGACATATGATGTCTTAGAGGTAAGCTATTGTTGAATGAAATCTTTATGGAATTGTATGGAATGTAAATTACTGCTAATGCATGTGATCTCGCTGTCATATATTCTTGAATTTACTGATATGATCTAGTGGAACAAGTAGGAAGTAGCATTTAAGCTTTACAATGGTAATGGATGGATTGATGGGTAAATAGGGTAGATAAACACCATTAGGATCACATAAAACAAGGGTAGGTGGATCTAGAGTGTTTCTAAGATGAGATTTGGAGTGTAGGGGGCAAAATTTGGGTAATGTGGTCACAGAAGAAAATTTCGCCATGGCCAAGAAGGCTTCGCCACGGCCAAATGGGAGACAGAGCCGAAAGGCGCTGCGGCACAACTAATCCCGCCGCGGCGCAAGGGGAGAAAATTGGCCCAGGGAGTGACAGTGGTGAGGTGCGCCACGGCGCAAAGTGAAAAAAAATCGCCCAGGAGGGTAACAGAACCAAAACTCGCCGCGGCTCATTATGTCCTGCCGCGGTGCGAGTTGAAAAATTAAAATTAGTGTTGGACAGAAGTAAAACTCGCTGCAGCGCGAATATATTGCGCCGAGGTGAGAATCCTGGGAGTCGAGTAGAAGTTCCAAGAAGCATTTCTGCCGCGGCGCCACATAGGTTGGCCGCGGCGAAGGTCCAACTCGCCGCGGCGAGATTTGTGAAATTAGGAGATGGTATAGGAACACTTGTGAGAGATTATTGAGTATTGAAATTGATGGACGGTTGAATCATTAACCCCTTATGGGAGTAGGATTTCATTTATGCAAATTTTGTTTTGTTGAATTGGTATGGTGATGACCCTAACATCAAGGTTCAAATTTCCTCATATTTTCATAATATGGTAAAATATAACTACTCAAACCTTGATCATTAATTAATAAATCTTGTATTTAGCTCTAAGTACAATGATTAGAAGATAGGGTTGTCACAAAAAGTGTGTGGTTGCACCAAAGGTAGCTCACTTCTCTTTCTCTCATGCATGAATGTATGTTTGACTTGTCTTTGAATATGTGTATGTGTGTTTTAAGCTATGAAAAGTATTCTAGCATAAAATTTTATTCCATGGTACCATGATATTGCATTATGCTTTCAAATGATGTTTAACATATTTTCTTGGGTTTGCTTGAGTATGGACAAGCCAAGAACTTTTAGCCATGATGAGGATGAGCCAAGAACCCTTAGAAATGGTTGAGACAAAGCAAAGTGTCTCCCAAGAGTGAGGTTGAGCCAAAACCTCCTAGAGAAAATAGGTGAGGCAAGTCCAAAACCTAGGAGTGAATAGGTGAGGTCAATCCACTTACTTAGCAAGCCTATGGATGCTTTGTATGACTTACTCACATGTCAAGAATGCTTCTTGAATGATCATGTCATCCATTATGCTCATGCATGCATTTTCAAGACTTGTTTTGCATTCTTATGTATGATTGAAAGGGAGATGAGCTATTGGGATTCTTTAAATCTCATTTTCTCCTCTCCAATTCCTTAACATGCTAGGTGGACTAAGTGAACAAGGCAATGGAAGCTAACAAGTTGGAAGATAAGAGTTTGACAACAAAGTGCCTTGATTTTGTTTCTTTATGGCCATATAAATGGCAAATGTTGTAACCCTTTTATTGTATATGTCCTTTAACCTTATGAATATGTGTAATTATGTTAATGTATCATGTACAAATGAGATTTAATGCTATATGAATGGTGTAGTGCATTTTGAATATGGAATGGCAAGACTAGCATTATATAACTTGTGTATAGAATGGTGTGAGAGAGTGAGTTTTCAAATTATGGGTTTGTGAACCCTTGAGAAAATTTTAGAATGTCTTTTTCGTGCATTCCCATATGCTCAAGTGGTCATGGTTGCCTTTGAGCTAAATTTAGACCATTTGGACCTTTTGTAAAGCTTGAAAATGACCATTTCACAACCCAATATCAAGATCTAACCAAATGAATGAATTTGCCCATGAAATTTGGTACACATATAGATCTTATCCAGATATTTTTGGAAAGACAAAGACCAGATTATTTGGAGCTCTGTGGAATTAATTATGAATTTCTAAAGTTGCCATTTTTCTGTTGAATTGATACAGGTACTGTTCATATGGTTAGAAACTTGAGTTGTGTTATTCATGAAACAAATGATATTCAATGCTCATGAAATTTTACAAGAACATACTAGACATGATAGGATTTCTATGGCCACTAAGATCACCCCAATTGGATCTCTGAGCAAGGAAATATGAATTTTTGAAGTTTGAAGTTGGTACAGGGATGATAGTCGACCTTTGCTACTATTCTATCAATTTCTAGTGGTTAACAGCCTTGGGTGTGGTTTGAACATATTTTTATCACAAAGTAGACATCTGTAGCTTTCCAAAATAGTAAATAATGCATAATTTTGATTTTTTTAGAATTAGTTATGATTTTTCAAAGTTTATGACAGTAATCAGGAAATTTTGGCCGAGGCTAAACTCTTGAATTTCATGTAATCCCTTCACTTCCACGAGTACTAGGCCACTTCCTTGGATGGTTTTGAGTTGTATTTATGTAATTAAATATGAGAATGAGTTGAGTGAGTTCATGTGGTCCACGAGACACCGAATGTGAAATTTATGCATAGTGCAACGTAAATTTATTCACTTTTTTAATGCTATTTTCTTGCCTCCTTTGTGAGATACATGACATAAGTCATGGAATAGCATAAGACAAGCTAAAAAATTATGGTGTTACCTAACACCATATTTACTAAGCTCATCTCACATCGTTGCTAGGCTTATCTCCTTAGATTACATAGGATTTTCAAGAAGAAGAATCAAGAATATCTCATTAAATTACGTTACTTCACGGATAAAATTCTTATTCGGTCTTCCATGGGCCATATGAACTCATCAATCTCATTCTCACATTTAAATACACAAATAAAACTCATAACAAGCTCAAGAAGTGGCCTATAACTCGAGCAAAGGGAGTGGATACATAAAATACAATGGTGCAACCTCAGACTGATTTTCCAAATTCTGTGCCTGAATTTTAAAAAATCATAATTAAATTGAGAAAAATTGAAATTAGTCAAACTATACCATTATGGAAAGCTATAGATGTGTAATTTATGATAACAATAAATTCAGACCATAACAGAGCCTGCTAGCCATAGAAACTGATGGAACAATACTAGAGGTTGACCGTCATTACTGGTACTGATCTCCAACTTTAAAAATTCATATCTCCCTCCTTAGATGTCCAATTAAGGTGATCTCAGTGGCCATGGAAATCTTATTATGTATAGTTTGTTCTTATAAAATTTCATGAGTATTGGATATCATTTGGCTCATGAATGACACAACCTAAGTTTCTAACCATATGAATAGTGTCTACATCAGTTCAGCAAAAAAAATACCAACTTTGGAAATTCATAATTAATTCCACAGAGCTCCAAATAATCTAATCTTTGGTTTTCCAAAAGGTTCTAGATAAGATCTACATGTGTGCCAAATTTCATAAGAAAATTCATTCATTTGATTAGATCTTGATATTGGGTTGCAAAATGGCTCATTTTGTGTTATCAAAGGGCTCTAAATGGTCCAAAATTGCTTCTAAGGCTACCATTGCCACTTGAGCACATGGGAATGCACCAAAATGGCTCTCTAAACTTGTTTCAAAGGTGCGTAAACCCAGATTTCTCAAACTCACTCTCTCAGCCCATGCTATACACAAGCATGCATACACTTTCTCTTGCCATTCAGTACCCAAAAATTACATTATCATTCATTTGGCATCAAACCTCATTTATACATCAAATATATGGGTATTTACACATGTTCAAATGATTATACAACATTTCCATCATAATATTACATTATATGTCATGTGTATGGCTACAAAAGGAGAAATTCTAGGCAATTATAAACACTTTGATGACAATCTTTTACCTCCCAACTTGGTGGCTTCCATCATCTTGTTCATTTGCTCCACCTAGCATGTTAAGACATTGGAGAGGAGGGGATGAGATTCAAAGAATCCCAATAGCTTATCTCCCTTTCAATCACACATAAAGAATGCAATACAAGTCTTGAAAATGCATGCATGAGCATATTGAAATGTGTAAGCATTTAAGAAACATCCTTGGCATTTAAACAAGTCATATATAGCATACATAGGCTTGCCAAGTAAGTGGATTAGTCTCACCCATTCTCTTATGGATTTTGGACTTGCCTCACCTATTTTCTCTAAGAGGTTTTGACTCAACCTCACTCTTGGGAGACTCTTTGCTTTGTCTCAACCAATTTTAAGGGTTCTTGGCTCATCTTTACTATGGCTAAGGGTTATTGGCTTCACCACACTCAAGCAAACCCAAGCACACATAATAGGTATCATTTGAGAACATATTACAACATCATGGTACCATGGAACAAAGGCATATACTAGACCATTTTTCATGACTTAAAACACATATACACACATTCAAAGACAAGGTAAGCACACATTCATGCATGAAAGAAAGTGGAGAAAGCTACCTTTGCCATACAAGCACACTTTTTCTCTTGGAATTATGCTCCCTTCCTCAGCCTCACACACACAAGGAGGTGGAGATTATTTCTCTTGGCCTAGACACATTATATAGAAGCCAATTATACTTTTGAATCAAATTTTAAGGCCATACAGTCACTAGAAAAGCTAGGTGGTTTATATAACTCTTTTATGGTTCTATAATGCACTTAATGAAGCAACCTTAAGAAAACATCATCTTGGCTCCTTTCTCTCAATCTATTTATGATTTTTAACTCCATTTAAACCTCTTAGAGTCATCACACAATCAAATCAAGGAGCCTAGCTATGTGTTGCTTCTTTAAGCCATAATATGGAACCTATGATATCATCTCACTTTCTATGGCTTCTAAAATTTTTCCAAGGCCTCCTCTCATCCTCTTCCATCATATATGACTCAAAAATAGGATTGGAACAAATTAAAACTTCCCCTTGGTACTCTTTTTAGCCTAGGCCGAAACTATGGTCTATATGAGTACCAAGTGGATTTGCTTCATTTTCTTGATGGAAGATGATGCATATGAGGAGCCTTCTAGAGATCTCAAGAGCTCATTCAAATACTCATTTAGGCCTAGGAAAAATTACATCAAATCATATTTTTCATTGAGCACTTGAATCCCTAATGATGCTATCTTGAAAACTAATGATTTTTTTTTTTAATTTTCTTTACATATTCTCATTATCCACACCCAATTTCCTAGGATTCACCCTTGGTTCTGCCCAAAATTCAAGCCTTCTTATAGCTCCTTATGTTGGACGAACCAAGGAGGGAAGGGGGAAGAAGTAGCTACCATAGGAATGAAGATTTACCTTGTTTCCTTAGCTTTTCTTACTTGTTTCTTACTTTCCTTGGACTCCTCTCTTCAAATCCAAATTTTTCCCTCTATTTTGCCCTCAAAATAGCACTAAAAATTCAAGAAAACCATAGGAAGAAAGGGGAGAAGAAGCAGAAACATATTGCTAAAGAAAGAGCTTAAAATTCCATGAAGTTAACCTTTTCCTTGCCTTTTCTCCCTTCAAAACCTCTCTCTTTGGTGTGCCTAAGAGCTGGCTTTCTTCTCTGGTTTTGGGGCAAAATTAGGTTGATTTAAAAGAGGGGACAAGGAGGGCAAAATATTAGGAGGGTTCAAGAAGCTTCCATTTTCCAAAATTTTAATTTTGCCCTTCATTCTTGGCATTTTTGTTTCTTATTCGTTTTAGCTCCTTTTTTAGAACCATATTTTTTATCATAAAATTTAGGTCCTTAATCTTATAAAATGTCCTTGGAATTACTCAATTTAGAGTTAAAACCTTCCCGAATGAATCAGTCAAAGTTCGGGTCAATTGACGTTGGAAAACGTCCACCGAAGAGGTTTTAACTGTCTCGGGGCTTCTTATAGTTTTCAAGCCCTCTAAGAACCCCAGAGAACTTAAAATTTTCATTTAAAAAGCCTTCCTATGTGAATTTCAAAATTTGGTCAAAATTACGAAAATGCCATTACTTTTCGTCAACTTTTCGTTCAAGTTCGTTTCTTCATTCTAGCTCTATTTTTCTTTCTGTTTGAGCCTGTGATTCTCATTTTTAGGAGTCTAGAATGCTACGTAAATTTTTTGGGACCTCAAATCTATAACACCATAACTTTCTAGCTTATCTCAGTTCATGTTTCATATCATGCATATCATGAAGGGGCAAAAAAAATGACATTAAAATAATGAATTTCCTTGCATTGTGTAACGTATAAATTTTTCATTCGGTGTCCTGTGGACCATGTGAGCTCATGTATCACATTCTTATATTTCATTAGCTCATGTATCACATTCTTATATTTAATTACATAGATACAACTTAATTCCATCACCAAAAGTGACATAGAACTCGTGCAAGTGCAAGAAACACATAAAATTCCATAGTGTAGCCTCGACCAGAATTGCATGTTTTTTGTCACAAATTTTAGAAAATTATAACTAATTCTAGAAAAATAAAAATCACACATTATTTACCATTCTAGAAGCTACAAATGTCTACTTTATGCTAAAAATAATTCAAGGTCATGGAATAATAAGTAGAAAATGTTTGACATTCAAAAAGTACCAAAGGTCTTAGCTGTCTGGGCTACTGTCACCGGTTACTGTCATAAACTTTGGAAATTCATAACTAATTCTAGAAAAATCCAAATCATGAAAATTTAGTAATCTAAGAAGCTAAAAATGTTGACTTTAAGGGAAAAAATATCTTCCAACCACACTAAGTTCATTTAGGAACTGAATTATGATGGAACAGTACTGGAGGTCAAGTGGCATTATTGGTACTGACATTAAACTTAAAAAATTGATAACTCTCTGCTCAAACCTTCAAATGAGGTGATCTTAGTGGCCATAGAAATCTTGTAATCTCTAGTTTATGCCTATAAAATTTGACAAGCATTAGACACCATTTGGCCATCGGATGACATAGAACACAAAACTAACCATATGAACAGTACATGCACCAGAACAGTAGAAAAATATCAACTTTGAAAATTCATAATTAATTCTGTACAGCTCTAATTTTTCTGTACTTTAGCTTTCTAAAAATCTCTCAATAAGCCCTACATTTCTACCAAGTTTCATGGGAAGATTCATCCATTTGGTTAGTTTGGGCTATAGGGTTCTGGTTTGGTCATTTTCATGGTCCCGACTAGCATCAAAGTGTCCAATTTTGCTTCCCAAGTTTGTGTGCCCACTTGAGCACATGGGATTACACTAAAATGACATTTTAAACTTGTCTCAAAGGTGCACAAACCCATAATTTAGAAACCCACACTCTCACCCCATGCCATACACAAATTTCTATAACGATAGTCTTACCATTCCATGTCCAATTTGCATTATAACATTCACATAACATAAATTCTCATTTATACATGATATATTAGCATAATTACACATGTTCATAAGGTCATAGGACATATACAATAATGGATTACAACATTTGACACTCATATGGCCATAAAGAAACAAGATCTATGCAAATTGTTGTCAATTTCTTATCTCCTAAATTGTTGACTCCCATTACCTTGTCCACTTGGTCCACCTAGCATGTTAGAACATTGGAGAGAAGGGAATGAGATTCAAAGAATCCCAATAGCTCATCTCCCTTTCAAGCACACATAAAAGATGTAATGTCTCTTCTAATACCCTTTTTTATTTTATATATTTGTGAAGAATTCCTTATTTGAGTTTAATCACTTTTTCTGTTTTAATTATTCCTTCACAATAAAATCTAATTAATGGCATAGTGGACCATGACAATAACGAAAATACACTGTAACTTATACAAATTAGTTTAAGAGTTTCCTCATAAGGGAATGGGGTCATACAAGTCACATCACATCAAAAGGGAATCTATCCTATAGCCATTCAAAAAGAAAGTCCCCCAGATAACAAAAGGGTCAGTATTAGTAACTGGGCCTTTGTTCATGCAAATGGAGGAGCATGAGGGTCAACTCCACCCACTAGGAATGTGTGGGACTCCAGCTCTCCTGGGGACACAAAATATACTGGTACAGCACGAACAACATCATCACATGATATGATGCATATATTATGGATGACGAAGACCCATCCTCGGAGTGGGAATTGGATCCACTCCGCCTGGAGTTCTAAGGTCACTGGATAAATCAGCATCTAAGAAAAATATAAACCACAATAAAGTGAGAAATAATTTTCTCAATAACATAGATAAGATCAATACCACATAATATCCATGAAGAAGAGTCAAGTACTTTTAATAGACAACAAGCAATATAATTGTAAGACAGTTAATTTATCGAACAATATAAGCAGAGAGATATCTAACATGAATATGAAATAGCAAAGTGAATAGGCATATTACATCTAAAGATAGGACATGAATGAAATACAAGAATTGTCTCAACGTAATTGGTATTCAGCAATTGCAAGATATTCAAGAGATTTCTACACGCATCTACATGCATAGAATAGAGAAGGTATCATAACAATATTTATTCTCTCTTGACCATTAGGCCTTGGAGATTGCCAGGCTCAATACCCAGATCATGTTGCACTGCCATGAAATAATAGGCTCATCCCTGCTTCCTTTACTGAGGCATCCCCCAGTGGGTACCCAAGAAAAGTCATATAAAATATCACAATAATATGTCTTCCAAGCTATCATTTGATCAATGCATGTAGGTATATTTGGGAAAGAACTGCCTTGCACAACTCTGTGCATAAATAATCTCGATAGCATGACTTTATACTGGAGTCTAAAAATTAGTTGTTTAAACATTTTCAAATATCTTTGAGATTAGACATCCAATACAATAGCAGCTACCCAATGGTCAACTCTGGCGCATACATAGGGCTCACCCCCTGTCCACCCTATATATTGGCCAGTCCTTTACTAAATAACCCATGCTTATATAATCAGGCAATAAACAACATATTATTTATGTCAAGAAATTAGATAATATATCAACATAGCAAACAGTGCAATTCCAGAACACGTGCTACCATATATTCTATTCTTGACATACTACTGCATAATTTTCCAACTATCTCCAACGGGCTCCAAAATTCACAAAATAAATATTAGCATAATTTAGGCAACACATAAAACATCTTAGACCACAATAATCGTGTAGAACATATCAAATATCATCAGGGAAAATTCAAGAACATTTTGATCAACACTTTTTCTCAGAGCTTTGACTTTTTATACAATGATCTGTAATTGACCAAAATTTCACCATCGACCTTATTTTTCATGTAGATTAACCTAATTTAGTTAGATTTAAGAAAACTCTTCCCTAGGTATATGTACATGTGTTGGCTGAATTTATGCATCCAAGAAGACATGTGATTTTACTTCATTTTCATGTCACCAAATAGCCACACATACATATTCAAGGATGATAAACAAAAGCCCTCAATCAATTTCTAGAGATTTCATATGTATTCTACAATTTTTTCAAGTTAAGATTCTAGGGTTCCTTGCCAATTTCTTCATAAAAATCAAAGTTGTATTAATCTTCCTCTTCCCTAGGCTTTCTTCCATCACTTCTCCCTTTATTTTCTCTTCAATTTCTCCCATGGCATCTTAAAATACAAAGCTTCTTGATTTGTAGAAAAATTGCCAAGATTAGGAATTTTCTTGAATCACATGAATCCATAAGCCATATATATGATTTCTCCATCTTTTCTTGGCTAGAATTCATGGAAACAACAAAATTTCCCATCTCTTCATGCCATGTACGAAATTTAGAGAGAAAGAGAAGAGAAGAATTCTTAGAGAAAAATAGAAGAAAATCCAAGAAGAAGAAAGACTATCTATGTTACCTTAGCTTCACGGTGTTGCATTTTCCCCCGGTGGCTTTTCCTTTTCTCTTCCTTCTCCCTTTTCTTCTTCCTTAGGCCGAGCTCCTTCTCCTTCTCCTTGTCTTTGTCTTGGCCAAATTTTGGTGTGTATTTTGTGTGTGAGAAAATGGCATGAAAGTGTGGGTGGTTCATATATATATACTAGTTATGAATGGTCAATATTTAATCTTGAAATAAGAGATCAACTGTAGGCCTTTAGATTAGATCAAAGGTGGTGGTTTGATCTTAAAAAGGTGAAGAAATCTAAGCCATTAGATTGCATCAACGGTTTAGATTGTATCATGTTTTACGAACGAATATTAGCCATTGGATTATCCAAGTTACTTTTTCATAAAGTGTGAAGATAAGGTTTCATTTAATGCCGCTTAAGTCAGCGCCTATGTCATGCTAAAGTCAGCAGTAACTTTTTCGTAATGTGTGAGATTTTTAAGATTTACTGACACAAGCCTGTGCAATCACTCTGTAGCTCGTGCAGCTTCTAGAATTCTCTTCCAACTTCAAGCTTCTTCTTCACACATGGTGCCACATCATCTCTCTCCTTTCTTCATGGCGCCATATCAGCACCTTCCCAGTTCCCTGGTGCCACGTCAACTCTTCCTTGGTTAAACTTAGAAAATTGTCACTGTTTTCCTAGGTTTTCCATAATATCTTATTAATCTGCATTTTCTAAGTTCTCTGCTAATGTGGGTCCCGTTTAATGTTCCCAATCATATATATTCCCCAATTAATGATGCGTTAAGGGGGATCAGAAAAAGGTCCTGAAAAGTCTCCGAAGTCAAGTACGAAGGAGCCAAGGACTAAAATGCGAAGAAAAGTTATATGTTGGGCAAAATGTATAAATTGGCCAAAAGTTTAGAGAACTCTAGTTTCACCCTCTATTCGTGGCTTTAGGCACAAATATCAAGAAACTGGGCAAGAATCTCAAAAATTCATGGCCCACAGTTAAACTCAGTTTGCTGAGACGAGTCTAATGACACCACGTTGTTTGGATGGTCGGGTGGGATCCAGTTCAGGATCTAGTTAGCTGGATCAGTAACCATGAGCTAAATACAAAAAGAAGTTGTAATAATTATAGAAATAGAAATAGCTAAAGGGCTGAGAAACCTTGAAGGAGTTTCAGGGGTTATTTATTCCCCTAATATTCCCATTCCTTCTAGAAAAATTTTATCAAAGTTTGTCCGGGTGGTAAATGACAATTTTGCCTCTGGACCCCCCTAAAATTTTAAAAATTTCTATGGGTCTTATTCAGCTTATACTTCTCATATAAGAAGCTATTTTGTTCAAATTCTTTTTATTAAAGCTTAATAAATTCATGACATAAAATACTAAATAATTAGAAAATCCTAATTTTAGGGATGTTATAAAAGATGCAAAACAAGTCTTGAAAATGCATGCATGAGCATAATGAATGACATGAACATTCAAGAAGCAATCTTGGCATGTCATAAAAGCACCCATAGGCTTACCAAGTAGGTGGATTAGCCTCACCCATTCACTTATGAATTTTGGACTTGTCTCACCCATTTTCTCAAGAAGGTTTTGGCTCAACCTTACTCATGAGAGATACTTTGCTTTGTCTTAACCATTTCTAATGGTTCTTGGCTCATCCTCACCATGGCTAAGAGTTCTTGGCTTCTCCACACTCAAGCAAATCTAAACAAACATCATAAACATAATTTGAAAACATAATGCATCATCATGGTATCATGGAATGAAAGCTTATGCTAAAACACTTTTCATAGCTTAAAATACACATACGCACATTCAAAGACAAGCCAAGCATACATTCATGCATGAGAGAGGGAAGAGTAAGCTACCTTGGATGCAACCACACACTTTTCTCCTTGAATTTTCTTTCCCTTAGTTGGCCTCATGTAACACCATAAATTTCTAACTCATTTCATAACATTCTCATGCTTGACAACATAGATTCCATGAAGGAAGTAAGAAAATCCATTAAAATAATACATTATTTGGCGTTGCGGCATATATAAAAATTCCATTCGATATCACGTGAACCATGTGAGCTCATACAACACATTCTTATATTTAATTATATGAATACAACTCATTTACATTATCAAAAGTGGCCCACATATCAAGAAAACTCGAAGGGAAGCATGAAATATTCATATCCATTTTCGGCCAAATTTGGCTTGTTTCTGACCAAACTTTAGAAAATCATAACCAATTCTAGAAACATCGAAGTCATGCATTCTTGGTCATTCTAAAAAGCTACACATGTCTACTTTAGGCTAAAAATACATCCAAACTATAACATCCAACATAAAGGACGTTTGACACGCGAAATGGTCCAGAGGTCAGACTGTTTACTGGTGCTATCACAGATTCTATAGCAAACTTGATGCGAGACCCCATAGGAATAAGTCCTAGGAACCTTTTTTTTGACAAAATTACCCAGATTGTGCAAGATTCAAGAACACAATCACACAAATAGAAGACAAAAGCACTTATAAAGAATAAGAACACATGTAAATAAAGATAGTTGGTCAAGTGGGTAAGACCCTAAGAGAACTCGTCCCTTAGAACCCTATCCATGAGATGCCACAAAGGATGACTACTCCTTTGATAAGTCCGAGTTGAATTCACTCCATCGCTCAAGCTTTCCTTGATGGTTATGCTATGCATGGTCTCCTTGAAGGTGGTCATTGAAGCTCCATAGTACTCTATCATTCGCTTCCTCTTCGAAAAGATTCGTCCTCGAATCTGTCTTGAATGTTAATAGGAAAGAAAATATTGCTTGGGTGTTATTTAATTGAATCACAAACCAAATAAAAAAAACAAATAAGAATATACTAAAATTTCCATTTTTTTTCTAATTTCAGCTCCTTTCTTTTTTTTTTCTTTTTTTTCTTTTTTTGAAGTTGGATAATTTTCGTCCTCTTTTTCTTTTCAGCTCCTTTTCTTTTTTCTTTCATTTTTTTTTGTTAGGATCTGGACAAAAACTCACACAAGAATGACGACTAGCAAGACACCAAAAGAAACATAATGGAGAAAAAAAAACATAGAATGCACAAATAGAACTATGAGTTCTAGCACTCAAGAAGACAAGCAACTGATGTGAGACCCACTAGACGATATGCTCTAGGAACCCCAACCAATGTAGGTCATGCCTGAGATGTAAGACCCACTAGACAACTTGCTCTAAGAACCCCAACATAGGTCACACACAAGGACTAACTAGAAAACAAGAAGACAAGTAGGAACTTTTTTTTATCTAGACAATAGAAAGGAAAAAAAATGAAGAACACAAATGAAAGACAAGAAAAGATCACACCTTGACTTGCAAACCTAGAGCTCTAATACCAAATGATGCGAGACCCCATAGGAATAAGCCCTAGGAACCTTTTTTGACAACATTACCCAGATCTTGCAAGATTCAAGAACACAATCACACAAATAGAAGATAAAAGCACTCATAAAGAATAAGAACACATGTAAATAAAGATAGTTGGTCAAGTGGGTAAGACCCTAAGAGAACTCGTCTCTTAGAACCCTAGCTATAAGACGCCACAAAGGATGACCACTTCTTTGATAAGTCTGAGTTGAATTCACTCCATCGCTCAAGGAGCAAGAGGAACCTCACAAAAATAGAACATAAGTCCTGAAAAGAAAATTCTATTTATTCATCTTATTGCTTTTTTTCTTCTAAGTACGTATGATGCCTTTATATAGGCAATGAAAGATCTAAAATTTCCTAAAAATAATTCCTTAAAAGATGGCACAATTTATTACAAGAATTTGGAATGTTAATAATGGTGCCATAAAAAAAGGAAAGAAACTATAAAGAAGAAAAAGGAAAGAAACTAACTTATTCTTTAAACATAAGTTTTGACCACATGGTCTTATTCAAAAAAACTAAAATAGAAACTTCTACATAGTCTGAAAATTGATGCTCACGTTTAGTAACGTGCCCAAGCTTTCCTTGATGGTTATGCCATGCATGGTCTCCTTGAAGGTGGTCATTGAAGCTCCATGGTACTCTATCAAAATTTCAAAAATGTCCAATTAATTCCACAAAATTCCAATCCATGCAAATGATACCAATATGGAAAGTTGTGGATGTTAGCTAGAGGGAACAAATAACTCTAGACTAGCTCAGGCATGCCTAGAGCTCAAAATCCAATCAAACAGTAACAGATGTCAGCTGGAGTTCCTAATACTGGACAGTATCTTTAAAAATTCATATATCCCTCTTTAGACATCCAAATGAGGTGCCTCTAGTTGGCACAAATCATTGTGAATGCATAGTTTCTCTGTATAAAATATTGTGGAAATTGGACATCATTGAGCCCTGTGTGACAGATTTCATTTTCGAACCAGTATGAACTGTGACATGATCAAAACCAAAAATTTGCAAACCTTGGAAATTCATCAAATATTTTGTAGACCTCTAAAAATTCTTTTCTTTAGCTTTCTAAAAAGATCTCAATGAGTTCTAATTACATGCCAAATATTAGATCAAGAAGAGCTCATTTGGATAAAAAGTGACATAGGGTTCTAAATTAGTCAATTTTGGCTCCATAAGGGATACCAAAATGTCCAAATGGCTTTCCTTGGGGTTTGGCACCTTTTGGGCAAGTCTAACAATATAATTAAGACTCATGTGAGCCGTCCAAATGATCCTAAACTCTATGCCTCTCATTTTGGCTATGCCACATGCAATTATACACATACTTCTATAATGCAAACTTGCCAATACATAAGCAAAATGTGCATATTCATACATACAACTTTAACTCTCATTCATACATCACTTATTAACATAATTACACATGTTCAAGAGGTCGTAGGTCATATATAATCATAGATGATAACATTTGCCACCTTGATGGCCTTCAAGAAGCAAATTTCATGCATTTCAATATCATATTCTCATCTCTCAAGTGGTTGGCTTCCATCTCTTTGCTCTCTTGGTCCACCTAGCATGTTAGAACATTGGAGAGGAGGGGATGAGATTCAAAGAATCCCAATAGCTTATCTCCCATTCAATCATACATAATGGATGCAAACAAGTCTCATAAATGCATGTATGGTCATGTTGACATGTGCAAACATTCAAGAAATATTTTCATCATTTAAGAAAGTCATATATAGCATACAAAGGCTTGCCAAGCAAGTGGATTGGCCTCATCCAATTTTTTTGTGGATATTGGACTTGCCTCACCAATTCTTTAAGAGATTCTTGGACTTAACCATACTCTTGGGAGCCCATTTTGCTTTTGGGAGACTCTTTGCTTTATCTCAACCAATCTCAAGGGTTCTTGGCTTATCCTCACCATGGCTAAGGGTTCTTGGCCTCACCACACTCAAGCAAACCCAAGTACACATCAAAAACATCATATAAAGAGCATATTGTAACATCATGGCACCATGGAATTAAAGTCATGCTAGAACACTTTTCATGGCTTAAAAATACACATACATACATTTAAGACAAGTTAAGCACACATCCATGCATGAGAGAAGGTTGAGAGAGCTACCTTGTACATAATTACACACTTTTTCCTTTGAATCCAAGCTCCCCTCTTCGGCCACATACACAAAAAAGTGTGGGAAAGGTTTCTCTTAGCCTATACACAATTTATGGAAGCTAATTAGGTTCATAAACTCAATGCTAAGGCCATACAATTTGCTTAGACACTAGGTTAGCTTGTAACCTCATTATGATTTCATAATTGCACCTAATGAAGCAACACCCCTCAATTAAATTCTAGGCTCCATTCTTTTCTTTCAAATATGATTCTTGACTCCTTTTAAACCTCTTGGAGTCATCACACACTCAAAACCAAGAGCCTAGCTATATGTTGCTTCTTTAGGTCATATTATGGAGCATAAAGCACCAACTCATTCTCTAAGCTTCCTAAATTTTTTCCAAAGCTTCCCCTCATATTCATTCATCATATATGACTCAAAAATGGGCTTAGAAAAGTTTAAAACTCTCCCTAGCTATGCTATCTCCCTTAGGCTGAGACAATAGAGGTTTTTGTTCTCCATGGACCTTGCTTTGTTTTCTCAAGGGAAGATGCATATGGGGAGCCTCTTAGGGATCTTGGCAGTTCATTTAAACTCTTATTTAGGCCTAGGAATCATCATACAAAATCAGATTTTACAAGGTACAATTGAAACCCTAGAAATTGCATCTTGAAATCTAATGGCTTTTTGTTAATTTCCTTTGCATATTCTTAATCTCCACACCCTTTTTCCTTATAATCACCCTTGGTTCTGCCTAAAAATAAAATCATCTTAGGTCTTATCAAGTGGGGTGAAATGGTGGAGAAGGGTGGCAAGGGATATCAACCATGGAAGAAGAAATTACCTTGTTTTCTTGCTTTTTTTCACTTGAATCTTGTGTTCTTTGAGCTCCTCTCTTCAAATCGAATTTTCCCCTTAATTTCTCCTTTAAAATAGATCCATATACTTCATTATAATCATAGGAAATAAAGGAGAATGAAGGAGAAGATATTTGGAAGAGAAAGAGCATGAAAAACTACTAAATTTCTATAAGCCTTTGATTTCTTCTCCTCTTTGCCTTCCTCTTGTGCACCACTCTCCCTAGGATTTTCCTCTGGTTTTGGGCAGAACTTGGTCGTGTAGCATGAAGGGAGAAGAAGGGAGCATCATATATATAGGTGGGAGGAAGTTATACTTTTAAATTCCTATTTTGCCTTTCGTTCTTGGCATTTTTGTTTCTCCTTTATTTTAGTTCCTTTTTTAGAACCATCTTTTCCATCATGAAATTTAGGTTCCCAATTTAGTAAAATTCCTTTGGAATCACTCAAATCGGAGCTAAAACCCTCTTGAATGAATTCGTCAAAGTTCGGGTGCACTGACGTTGGAAAACGTCTACCGGAGAGGCTTTAGCTGTCCCGAGCCTTTCTATGGTCTTCAAGGCCTTTGAGAATCCTGGGAAAGTCAAAATTTTCATTTAAAAACCCCTCCTGTGTGAATTCCAAAATTTACTCAAAATTATGAAAATACCATTACATTTCATAAGTTTTCTGTAAGAAATTGTTTCTTTATTCTAGCTCTATTTTTCTTTCCGTCTGAGCTTGGGATTCTCATTTTTAGGAGTCTAGAATGCTTCCTAAATTTTTTGAAACCTTAACTACATCATTTTGGGGGACTTCTTTTTGTATTTAGTGCATTTCATTTGTTTACGGAGAAATCATATGTTATGTTTCTCACGTTTTCTCTTGTTTTTAGAAAACTGGATGTTACACCTCACACACACAAAGGTGTGGGATTGATTTCTCTTGGCCTAAACACAATTTATGGAAGCAAATTAGGTTCATGAAATTAATTCTAAGGCCACACATCTTCCTTAAACACTAACTTGGTCTATTAACCTTTTTATGGTTCCAAAAATGCACTTAATGAAGCAACACCCATCAAGTGAGTTCTAGGCTCCATTCTTTCTTTTCATATATGATTTTTGACTTCTTTTAAGCCTCTTGGAGTCATCACACAATTAAAAAAAAAAGATCCTAACTATATATTGCTTCTTTAGGTCAAATTATGGAACATATAAGGTCATCTCACTTTCTATGGTTTCTAAATTTTTCCCAAGGCTTCCCTTCATTTTCATTCATCATATATGACTCAAAACTGGGCTTGGAACAAATTAAAACTCTCCCTACATGTCCCATCCCCTTTAGGCTGAGACTAGATAGCTTTAGGCCTCTATGGAAGTTTACTTTGTTTTCTTGATGGAGGATGCACATGGGGAGACTTCTAGGGATCTTAGGAGCTCAGTTAAACATTCATTTAGGCCTAGGAATTAAGGTATCAAGTCAGATTTTATAAGAAACACTTGAAAACCTAGATTTGCTATCTTGAATTTCCATGGTTGTTTTGTTATTTTCTTTGCATATTCTTATTCTCCTCCCTTAAATTCCTAAGATTCACCCTTGGTTTAGCTAGAATTTCAACTCCCTAGGGCTGGCCATATATAGGTCGAAACATCCATTAGTGAAGGAAGAAGGAAGATCAAGTGAAGAGATGGCAAAATACCTTAATTTTCTTAGTTCTTTTTTCTTGTTCTTCACCTTCCTTGGCTTCCTCACTTCAATTTCGAAATTTCCCCTCTGTTCTTACCTCAAAATAGACCAATAAACTTCAATATAATCATAGGAAAGAAAGGGAAATGGAGGAGGAAAGGTTTGCTAAAGAGAAAGCATGAAAAAACTAAGAAATTTTGTACCTTTCTACCTTGGATTTCTCCTTCTCTTCTTCTCCCTTTGGTTCCCCTTAAACCCTAACTCTATCTTCTGGTTTAGGGCAAAAACAATTATGTCTAAATGAGTGAGGAGATAGGACACCATCTATATATAGGTGGGAAGAAGAAAAACTTTTCAAAAATTCTAATTTTGCCCTTTCGTGTTGGCATTTTCATTTCTGATTTGTTTTAGCTCCTTTTTGAGAACTGTCTTTTTTATTATAAAATTTAGGTTCCTAATTTTGTAAAATGCCTTTGAAATCACTCAAATCAGAGCTAAAACCTTCCTAAACGAATCTGTCAAAGTTCAGGTCCACCGTTGTTAGAAAACGTCCACCGGAGGGGTTTTAATTGTGCCAAGGCTTTTCATGGTTTTCAAGGCCTCTGAGAACCCCAGAGAACTCAAAAATTTTATTTAAAAATCCCTCCTATGTAAATTCCAAAATTTGCTAAAAATTATGAAAATGCCATTATGTTTCGTAAGTCTTTTGTTAAATTTCATTTCTTCATTCTAGATTTATTTTTCTTTCTATCTGACCCTAGGTTTCTCATTTTTAGGAGTCTAGAATGCTACTTAAATTTTTTAGGACTTTAACTAATTCATTTTGGGGGACTTGCTTTGAAACCGCACCTGTTTCCATCATTTAACAAAAACTAGATATTACAAAATCACTCTATTTAGGAGACTTCCTTTTGTATCTAGTGAATTTTGTATGTTTATAGAGAAACTATACATTACGTTTCTTGCATTTTCTCTCTTTTCAAAGAACCAGATATTACAATGGAAGCTACATGGAAGTGTGGTTGTAGAGTGAAGTGAGCTGTGTGAATGAATGTGACGTGGGTGCATCAAGAATGGCTGACCCATGGTTTTGTTCACGTGTGTGTGTTCTAGTGATAGCTTCGAGTGGAGCCATGCATGTGTATGATGGTAAGTCTAAAGCCCATGCAAGCCTCATGTGTGCTAGCCCATGCATCAATGTGTGAGAAAACCCAAGTGTGTATGGAAATGAAACTCGTGACATGTAACATCCAATTTTCTGAAAATCCAAGAAAATGTAAGGAAACGTGAGAAACATAACATACGGTTTCTCCGTCAATATACAAAATTCACTGGATACAGAAGGGAGACCCTAACTAGAGTAAATTGAGGTTCAATAAAATTAGAATAATATTCTAAACCATAACTAATGATGAGTCAAGGCCAGAGGTGCCCTAAAATTAGGTCCAAAATAGAAAAAAAAAATGGGATCAAGAAAAGGTCCGGAAAAGTCTTCAAAGTCCAGTATAAAAGAGCCAAGGATTAAAATGCAAAGAAAATTTATGAGCAGGGCAAGATGTATAAATTGCCCGAAAGTTCAGGGAACCTTAGTTTCACCCTCTATTCATGACTTTAGGCACGAATATCAAAAAATCAGGCAAGAATCTCAGAAAATTCGTGACCCACGGTTAAACTCAGTTCGATGAGACGAGTCCAATGACGCCATGTTGTCTGGATAGCCGGGCGAGATCCAATCCAGGATCTGATTTTCCCGATCAGTAGCTATGAGCAAAATAGAAAAAATAAGTTGTAACAACTATAGAAATAGAAATAGTTAAAGGGCTAAGAAACCCTGAAGAAGTTTCAAGGACTGTGGAGTAAATGAAAATTTTATAGCACAATCATAATACAGAACAGTGAAAATTACACCTATAGACCCGAGTGTCCAATTGACACCAAAATTTATGAGGATTGAGGTTAAAGGCCTTGATCCATGTTTAAGGCTCAGTATGGCTAGAAAGTAGAGGAAATAATATTTATAAATTGTAGAAAGTCTAAAAGTATGTATTGTACCGTAAAACCTTAATCGGGTCTAAACACTTATTTTTAGACTGTTATAAGGCCCAATAGCTGAATCTAAAGGCCCAATAAGAGAAAAGAAGATATAATTATGGTTTTAGAGAAGATGAAACCTAAATATAAGTTTAAAATGAAAAGGAAAGGAGAAAAGGATTTTAGTTATTTTAAAGAATTAACCATGGTTAAGTTAGAAACTAACTATGGTTGAGTTAAGGAAATTAACCATGGTTGCTATTTATAACTTAAGGGCTAAGAAAAGGTGTCCAAGTGTGTGGCTAAGAATTTTTGAAAGAAGATATTTAGTTATGAAATTAGAAAATCAAAAGAAAAAAGAATAGAAGGCTAAGATTTGATCTTGAAAAGGTTGATCTAAGGGTCCAAATTTAATATGACCATTTAACTTCATCTAAATTCATCTCCTTCACCTCCATTCCACCATTTTCACACCACACACAAGGGAGAAAGAGAGAAAAATGTGAAGGGAGAGAGAGAGGGAGAAAAAGTGGAAGAAGAAGTGAAACCAAGCAAAATTACCACCATTCTTCACCAAATTTCTTCATCTTCTTCATCCTTCAACCATTTTCTCCAAAGGACAGCTGCATATTCATCTTTTCTTCAAGGTGGAATGTTGATCTAAGTGGGAAGAGAAGGGATTTTAGAGTGAGAAAAGCAAAGGAAGCAAGGATTAAGTTTAAAGAGTAAGTTTTCTCCACCTTGCACTTGAAAATCACATGTTTTAAGTTAGTTTTGTTAAACCCTAGCTATGAGTCACTTTTGGATAGCATATGGATCATTAGAAATGGAGTTTATATGTTGAATATGAAGGCCTTGAAATGAAGTATATATGTTGAACATGAAGGCCATATGAGCTTAGTTATTGTTGTTATGTGCTGAGACTTTGAAAAACACAGATTATAATTTTTGGGAAAATAGAAATCATGGGGAGATGCTGTCCTAATTTTCCCAAAATTTTTATGGCATTTTCTTAATTTCTTAAAGTCATGTATACCAAATTTCAAGTCCTAACACATAAAGGAAGAGGCTATGAATTTTTAGAACCAAAGAAACTCACTTTTGAGCCTAAAACGGAGCTAGATTATGTTATGACCAAAACGTGATGTTAGTGTTAGAATTTGATGATGTTATCCATTCCAATGGATTCAAAAGGGTGTTTTTAGCTAGGAATACTTATGGCAAAGCCCCTAAAACTCATGGGATAAAATTCCTAAATTTTGGCCAAGAAATGCATACTATTCGGCCATAGTGAATTGGAAGGGAAAGAGTTGGATTTTTCCAATTCCAATAGTTTCAATGAGTTTAAAAGAGTCATACAACTTTAGAAGTTAAGGTTTATGTGTTGATTGTGATGAATTATCATTATGATTTATAGGGTTTGATGTTGTTTTGGGAACTCTAAAAGCAAGTAAACCGAGTCCCAAAGATTGAGGAGCAAAGTTTGCTAAGGTAGTAGTTTTCCTCTCTCTTTCTTTAAGCTTGTATGTTTGTATAATGATGAGTGTTATGCTATATCAAGTTCTTATTTATGCTATAAGATGAGACATGTATGTTTAGACCATGCTTGGCCTTGTATGAAATTTCATGTATTCCTATATGGTATGTGGTTGTTGGTTAGACCCATTACTGCTATTGTTATTTCTATTGCTGCTGTTATTGGTTAGACCTATTTCCATATCTCACATTTGGATGATCTCTCCATCTGAGATTGTATGATATTACATAAAGGTCGTATCTATTTTGTTGTTACTATAAAGGTTTACCAAGGAAGATGCCAGCACATGATTCTGTATTATCTTGCAACTAGGGACACTAATATGTGGCATGTGTGGTTAACAAACAAATACCATACAGAGGTGCAAGGAGTTATTGAGGTTGTCTTTGCCTGAGTGCCAGCTATCTAACCATAGAAGCCAACTCCTTAAGTTTATTTTCTATTTTTTATTGATTCATATGAGTAGCATAGATTTTGTTTACACTGCTGGTTGGCATATTTATTCTTATGCTAAATTGTTGTGTATTCTGTGCCATATTCGTAATGAGGTCTTTGGCTACAGCTGAGTTTTATAAAGCAATGCTCCTCCTGCAACCGCATCAACCATACTTCTATCCATAGGTAATAAGCCTTCATAAAAGTACTAAATCAAAAGTTAGTCACTGATATAATGGTGAAGACAGCTTATACACAGTTTCTTAAACCTCTCCTGGTACTCATACAATGTTTCTCTGTTCATCTATCTAATACCACTAATCTCTTTTTACATGGTAGTAGTTCTTAAGGTAGGGAAGAATTTCTCCAAAAATATCCTCTTTAATTCATTCCATGAAATGATGGCCTGAGGTTAAAGATAGAAAAGCCAATCTTAACCACCTTATCTTGTGAGAAGGGAAATACTTTAAGCTTGATATGCTCTTCTGAAACTCCTTGTGCCTTTATGGTAGAACAAACCACGTGGAACTCCTTGAGATATTTATAAGGATCCTCACTTGCAAGACCATGAAACTTTAGAAGCAAATGTATTAATCCAGATTTTCAAAGTAGCATCAAGTTCAGGATATTGAATATACAGTGGTTGATAATTAACGTCAAGTGCAGCCAATTCCCTAAGAGTTCTATCATTATTACTAGTACTGACCATATTTACTACTTTAGAATTAAAATCAAAATGCAAATTCAATTCGCAATTACTTCATACATTGTCTATTATCTCATAAATCAAATCAGTAGTCACAACTTCTTTAATCTTACTATTTCTAAGTTGTGTGTGAAAACTCCTATCAATCTTTAGATTAAACTCAACCAAATCTCTATTGGAGGATCTTGTCATACACCAAGAATGAAATAAAATAAAAGAAAACACCTAAAAATTACCAAGAAAAATCAAAATAAATTTAAAAAAAATCAAAAAATCGCAAAAAATCAAAGGAAAAATACTAAAAAAATTGAAAAAGTGGCCTTACACAATATAACTATGATTTTGATTCCTCACAACACCTAAAACTTATATACCAAGTTTTCATGTAATTGAAGTTGGTCATCCTTAACACCAGTATTACCCAGAATAGTCATAAAACACTTAAAAACACTGAAAGTTAACCACAAACACTAAGTATAAATGCTAAAATCAAAATTGAAATTAAGGAATTTCTTATTCTAATTGATTATGATTAGTTGGCTCTCCAAAATCTTGGTAAAGAAAATATTGTTCACTCACAATTATTGAACTAAGCCAAGATTAATGAATTTTTATTGGTTTGTAGTATAATGCTCACCAAGTTATCTCCCATGGAGTTATT
The DNA here is from genome assembly GCA_026724425.1 of Erythrophleum ivorense. Taxonomy (NCBI): domain Eukaryota; kingdom Viridiplantae; phylum Streptophyta; class Magnoliopsida; order Fabales; family Fabaceae; genus Erythrophleum; species Erythrophleum ivorense. The sequence goes on from JAIUCV010001154.1 coordinate 111,864, forward strand.
AATCAAATTAATTAGTTTAGGAATGACAAAACTAGAATTATGATGATTGGGGGTTCGAATATAAAGTTGTACTAATTAAATCGAATAGTAAATTAATTAACAAAAATAAAATGAAACGAAATTCAATTAGAGTAAAACATAACCAATCCAGAATTCTTCCCTTGATATTTCTCTATTCTTGTGACCTAAAAATACCTCTGGTTTGATTTTCATCCTCTAGTTATTTTTTATTAATATTCCTAAACTACTGTTTAGGATTTTAATTGGTCCGTATTGCTAATCAAAATGCAACTGCACTTTTGTCAACAATATGAAGCCAAAATATTTTGCACTTGACCAGAGACACACGCAGAATACTAACTTGGTTCATAATAAATTTATTTGATTAATCAACTGATTGAATCAAAATATGTTCTCAGATAAATCAGACGAATCAGAACTTATGCAACAAAAATCATTTAACTAGAATGCTAATAATTACACGAAAACAAAGCGAACAAAACCGAAATACATTCTGAAATCAAAATTCAAACCAGAGTTCCATTCAAACATGGACTAAAATTCCTTATCAGGTTCAGACTTCAAATTGATCACCAAGAAAATTAAAAAGCCAAGGAAAGACAAAAGCAAGAATGAGAAGTAAAGAAGATAAAGTATGTTCTATGGTGACATCTTCTCCTCTTTAAATAGATGATGTTGCCTTCTTTCTCAAGAAATCAAATACCATTCTAGAATTAATAATAAGATAATATCCAAGTCCTTTTAGGACTTAATAAGATAATGTCCAAACCCTTTTATAAATTTTTTAACCTACAAAATACAATTAAAAATAATTGGGCCTTCGTTGGATAGATATAATAAAATTACATTTAAAGTCCATTAATATGAATTTAGCCCACTTAATATAAAATAAGCCTAAAGTTATCAAAGTACCAATAATGATTTATTATTAAGACTAAATATGGGGAATATAAAGTATAAAATATCAAAATATCAATCCCTAAACAAGGTGGGCCAAAATAGTTCAGAATCTATAACATTCCCAGCAATATGCTGAGGACCAAAATGGCCACCACATGAAAGTGTATGACAAAATTGCAAAACAAATGCAAACTCATGGTTAAGAACACATCTCCTAATTATCTGGTCACTACACATGCGCCACAAGTAAGGGTCATCCCAAACATAATATTTTGTCTCACTCTTAAGTTTATTAATTTGGTACTTTTTAAAATAAGCAGGTAATTCAGAAGTAACTAAGAAATTTATCATATCTACATACTAGGGATCTTTACCTTACACCAAGTACAATTATTCATTTGAAAAACTAGCCCTGATAGCAAATGAATATGAAGAGTGAGGTATTCTACTTAAATGATTAGTCATAAGATTTTCTACTCCACTCTTATCTCTGATTTCTATATCAAATTCCTATAGGAGTAAAATCCACCTAATAAGTCTTGGTTTCGCATTAAGCTTCATGAGTCGGAGCTACATGATTAGAATAAACAATAACTTTAGAACCAAGAAAATAAGAACAAAACTTATCTAAAACAAAAATAATAGCTAAAAGCTCCTTTTTTGTAGTTTTATAATTAGCTTGAGCCTCACTAAGGTGTGAGATGCATAAGAGATCACATGAAACTTCTTGTTTATCCTTTGGGAAAGAATTGCACCCATAGAAAAATTGGATGCATCATACATTAATTCAAATAGAAACTCCCAATTAGGGGCTTGGATGATAGGTGGGGTGGTTAGCCTTCTCTTCAACTCATTAAAAGCTAATATGCATAACTGATCAAAATTAAAATCTACATCCTTTTAAAGAAGTCAAGATAGTGGTAGAAAAATCTTGCTAAAGTTCTTAATGAATTGCTTGTAAAAACTTGCATGGCCAAGAAAAGAACACACTTTCCACATACAAGTAGAGTAAGATAAAGAAGCAATCACATCTATTTTAGCCCTATCAACTTCAATGCCATTTTTAGAAACCACATGGTCTAAAATAATTCCTTGCTCTACTATAAAATGATATTTTTCAAAATTTAAAACCAGATTTTTCTTAAGGCATTTTTATAAAACCATTTCTAAACTCATCAAGCAATCATTAAAGGAGGTGCCATAAACAGTAAAGTCATCCATAAAAACTTCCATGCAATGTTCATGGAAGTCAGAAAAGATGCTTACTATGCATCGCTAGAATGTGCCTGGAGCGTTACAAAGTCCAAACAGTATCCTCCTATATGCAAAGGTACCAAATGGGTAGGTAAATGTAGTCTTTTCCTGGTCCTCTGGTGCAATGTGAATTTGAAAGCAACTAGAAAAGCTATCTAAGAAACAGTAATGAGATTAACTTGCAAATCTTTCTACCATTTGATCTATGAAAGATAGAGGAAAATGGTCCTTTTTAATGGTCTGATTCAGTTTTCTATAATCAATGCAGGCTTTTCAACTATTTTGAGCTCTCATAGGGATAAGATCATTTTTTTCATTAGGCACCACTATGATACCTGTAACACCATATTTATCTAGCTTTCCTCATGCCATTTCTAGGTCTTATTCTATGCATTTCATAATGAAGCAAGAAAGGTAGCATGAGAACAATGAATGTACATGCACTTTGCCACGGATAAAATTTTTTCTTCTGAGTCACGTGGGCCATATGGACTCATGTATCACATTCTCATATTTAATTACATAGATACAACTCAAATCCATCACCAAAAGTGGCCTAGAACTCGTGCAAGGTAGGGGAATACATAAAATTTATGATAGTAGCCTCAGCCAGAATTTCCCCTTTTCTGTCACAAACTTTGGAAAACCATAACTAATTTTAGAAAAATCAAAATCATGCATTATTTGCCATTATGGAAATTTATATATGTCTAATTTATGTAAAAATATCTCCAGGCCATAAAACATAACACAGAAGATGTTCAACATTCAAAAAGGTACAAAGGTTTGACTGGTTATTGGTACTAATGCAGCTTTCTAATATGAACTTTAACAATGTCCAATTAATTCCAAAAACATACAATCCATACAAATGATACCAATCTGGAAAGATATTAATATTAGCTGGAGGAAAAAAATAATTTCAAACCAGTCCAAATACATCAAAAGCTCAAAAACGAATCAAATAGTACCTAAGGTCTGTCTGAATGCCTGATACTAGGTAGAAACTTTAAAAATTTATATGTCCCTCTCTAGACATCTAAATATGGTGTTTCTAGTTGGAACAAGTCACTAGGAATGTCTAGTTCCTCTGTATAAAATTTTGTGGCAATTGGACATTATTTTCCCCATGAGTGACATAATTCATTTTCGGACCTGAGTGAACAGTACCCTAAGCCAATTTCATAAAATTTCTCAACTTTAAAAATTCATTAACTATTCCATAAACCTTTGAAAGTTCTACAATTTAACTTCCCAAAAAGCTCTCAACAAGCTCTAAATACATGCCAAATCTCAGATCAAAAAGAGATCATTTGGATAAAAAGTGGTATAGGTTTCCAATATGGTCAATTTTGGTCCATATTAGATACCAAATGTGCCCAAATGGTCTTTCTTAATGTTTGGCACCTCTTAGGCAAGTTTAAAAGCATAAATATGACTTTGTGTGAACTGCCCAAGTGTTCCCAAACCTCATGCATCTCAATTTGGCCATACCACTTTCAATTACACATACATTTCCATAATGCAAGTTTGCCATTACATGTCCAAAATACACATTTCCATACATACAACCTTAAACTTCACTTATACATGATACATTAGTATAATTATACATGTTCATAACATCATAGAACATATACAACCATATATTACAACATTTGCCACTTATATGGCCTTAAAGAAGTAAATTCCATACACTTCAATGTCATACTTTCATCTCCCAAGGTGTGGGCTCTCATTGCCTTGTCCACTTGGTCCACTTAGTATGTTAGAATATTAAAGAGGAGAGAATGAGATTTAAAGAATCCCAATAGCTCATCTCCCTTTCAATCATACATAAAAGATTCAAAACAAGTCTCACAAATACATGCAAGGATATCATAGAGTGTGCAATCATTCAAGAGACATTCTTGGCTTTTGAACAAGTCATTTATAACATACATAGGCTTGCCAAATAAGTGGATTAGCCTCACCCATTCATTTGTAGATTTTGGACTTGCCTCACCCATTTCTTTAAGAGTTTTTTGTACTCTTGGGAGTCACCTCACTTTTAGGAGACTCTTTACTTTATCTCAACTAAATTTAGAGGCTCTTTGCTCATCCTCACCATGGCTAAGGGTTCTTAGCTTCACCACACTCAAGTAAACCGAAGCAAGCATAACAAATATTATTTGAAAATATAATGCATCATCATGGTATCATGGCATATGAAATCATGCTAGAATACTTCTTATGGCTTAAAACATATATACACACATTCAAAGACAAGCCAAGCATACATTCATGCATGAGAGAAGGAGGAGTAAGCTACTTGCTTGCATTTACACACTTTTCCTTGAGTCTTGAGTCCTCTCCCTTGACCTCACACACCCAAAAAGGTAGAGATCACTTCTCTTGGCCTAGACACATTATATGGAAGCTAATTATACTCTTAAATCAAATTCTAAGGCCACACAATCACTAGAAAAGCTAAGTGACTCATAAGGCTCTTTTATGGTTCCATAATGCACTTAATGAAGCAACCTTTGGAAAACATCATCTTGGCTCCATTCTCTCCCTATATTTATGATTCTTGACTCCATTTAGACCTCTTGGAGTCATCACACAATCAATTCTAGGAGCCTAATTATGTGTTACTTCTTTAAGCCATATTATGGAATATATAAGGCTATCTCACTTTCTATGGTTTCTAAAATTTTTCTAAGGCTACCTCTTATATTCTCTCATCACACATGATGCAAAACTAAGCTTAGAAGGAATTAAAACACTCCTTAGGTGCATGAACTCTTCTTGGCTGAAGCATGTACTCTTCTTGGCACCCTTGGAGTTTCTTTGCTTCCTTTGATGGGAAAAACATATAGGAAGCTCTCTTGGTACCTTAGGAACTCATATGAGCACTTAAACATCATAAAATATGGCTAGGATTCATGATAGAGTTCAAGGTGCAATCAAAACCCTAGCCTCCCTATCTTGGAAATCCATGGCTTTTACTTGAATTTCTTATTCTCCTCCCTTAAATTCCTAAGATTCGCCCTTGGTTCTACCCAAAATTCAAGCCCTCCTACATCTACATATATGGGGCGAGATAGGGAGAAGAGGGGGAGGAAGTAACTACCATGGGATGGGAGATTGACCTTATTTTTCCTTATTTTCTTACTTGTTTCTCACTTTCCTTGGCCTTCTCTCTTCAAATCCGAATTTTCCCTCCTTGTTCTAACCTCAAAATAGCACCAAAAACGTTAAGAAAACCATAGGGAGAAAGGGGACAAGGGGGAGAAGAAATTTCCTAAAGAAAAGGCTAAGAAATTCCAACAAATTCTTACCTTTTTCTTAAGTTTTTCTCTTCTCCTTTGCCTTGTTCTTGTGCACCTTCCTCCCTTAAGTCTTCTCTAGTTTTTGGGCAGAATTTGGTCTACCTAAATGAGAGGAAAAGAAGGGTGCCTCATATATATAAGGGGTTTAAGAAGGACTTTTCCAAAAATTTCCATTTTACCCTTTGTTCTTGGCATTTTTATTTCTTACTTGTTTTAGCTCCTTTTTGAGAACCGTCTTTTCCATTATGAAGTTTATGTTCCCAATTTAGTAAAATGCCTTTGGAATCACTCAAATCAAAGCTAAAACTTTTTTGAACAAATCAGTTAAAGTTTGGGTCAACTGATGTTGGAAAATATCCACCGAAGGAGTTTTAACTGTACCGGGACTTTCCATGGCTTTTAGAGCCTCTGAGAACCCTGAGAAACTCAAAACTTTTATTTAAAAATCCCTCCTACGAGAATTTCAAAATTTACTCAAAATGACAAAAATGCCCTTACGTTTCGTCAACTTTTCGTTCAAATTCATTTCTTCATTCTAGCTCCATTTTTCTTTACGTCTGAGCTTGGGATTCTCATTTTTAGGAGTCTAGAATGCTTTTCAAATTTTTTGGGACCTTAACTAAGTCATTTCAGGGGACTTTCTTTTGTATTCAGTGAATTTTCGTACATTGATGGAGAAAACGCACATTATGTTTCTCACGTTTCCTCTCATTTTTAGAGAATCAAATATTACAATACCAACCTTCTGGGGGACTACCTGCACTGGACTCATCTATTTGCTATCAGATATAGGATAAATAATACCAGCTGAAAGTAATTTACTTACCTCTTTCTTCACAACATCTAGGATTGTGGGATTAAGTCTTCTTTGTGGTTGCCTCACTGATTTGGCTCCTTTCTCTAATAAAATTTTATGCATACAAGTGAAAGGGCTAATCCCTAGAATATCTACCAATGTGCAACAATTACTTTTTTCTTTTCCCTTAACAATTCTAATAACCTCATTTCATGATTGGGTGAAGGTTATTTGCTATTATTATTGGTAATTTATTTTCTTCTTCTAAGAAAGCATATTTGAGATTGTCAAGTAAAGGTTTAAGTTCAAGTGTGGGTGGTTGCTATATGGAAGGTACTAATCTTTGTGAATTTAAATGTACAGTAGCCGCTATTTGTTTAGTTTTTTCAACAGGAGAAATAGTACCAAGTAAATTGACAGAATCAAGATCAAAATTAGAAGCAGAACTAGAGGTAGAATTAGAATTCAAGAATGCATCAATCTCAGAACATGTGATATATTTATTAAGTCCATCATAGCATTCTAAACATTGAATTGCATTTATAAACTCAACAATGTTAGGAAGTTCATTATCCATGTCCACATAAGCATCAGCAACTAATAGGTCAATCATATTTACATGCAACATGGAGTGTTCTTCTGAAGGGTGTTTCATGGCATCGAGAATATTAAAATGAACAACATCACAACCAAATTCCATTGATAAAGTACCATCATGCACATTAATTATTGTTTTAGTAGTTTTCAAGAATGGTCAACCTAGAATCAGTGGTGCATGTCCATGTATATTATCATCCTCCATGTTTAGAACATAAAAATCAACAGAAAAAATTGAATCTTTTGCCCTTACTAGAACATCTTCAAGTACTTCTACAGGGTAAGTTGTGCTTCTATTTGCTAATTGAATCACCACTCTTATAGGCTTTAATTCTCCAATCTACAAATAGGAATACATGAACTTAGGCATTACATTAATGGAAGCTCCTAAATCTAACATAGCATTATTGAACTACATATTCCCTATTGTGCATGGAATGATGAATATGCCAGGATCTTTGTATTTAGTAGGGCATAGTTGGTTGAATCAAAGCTGATACGTTTCTCCCCATGCTAACTTTCTCATTCCCTTTCAACTTCCTCTTATGTGTACATAGCTCCTTAAGAAACTTCACATATTTTGGAATCTGTTTGATTACTTTTAAGAAAGGGATATTTACTTCCACTTTTCTGAATGTCTCCATAATTTTCCTATCTAATTTTGCCTCTACAATTTTCTTAGACTATGTAATTCGGTTAAGGAATGGAAGGGGTATGGTGTATGTGGAATTCTCTACCTTTTCTGTGCTATTCTTGCCTTAGATTGAAGGGAGCTGTTATTCTTTGTCACCTTCCTTTTCTTGCAATGGCTCTGTTAGAGGTGTGATGGGCCCATTTACTTGGTTGTCACTTCTTAAGGTTATTGCACTAACATTGCCTCTTAGGTTGGTCATGGGCTGTGAAGGTGTAGTATCCGATTCTTTGAAAATGGGAGAAAACGCGAGAAACGTAACATATGGTTTGTCCATAAACATACGAAATTCACTGAATACAAAAGGAAGTCCCCTAGATAGAGTAATTTGAGGTCCTAAAAAATTTATGTAGCATTCTAGACTCCTAAAAATGAGAATTCCAAGCTCAAGCAAAAAGAAAAATGGAGCTAGAATGAAGAAACAAATTTAAACAAAAAGGTTGATGAAACGTAATGGCATTTTCATAATTTTGAGCAAATTTTAGAATTCTCGCATGAGATCTTTTTAAATAAAAATTTTTGAGTTTTTCAGCATTCTTAAAGGCCCTGAAAACCATGGGAAGCCTCGAGACAGTTAAAACCCTTCCAGTGGACGTTTTCTAATAGAAGTGAGCTCGAACTTTAATAGATTCGTTCGGGAAGGTTTTAGCTCCGATTTGAGTGATTCCAAAGGCATTTTACTAAATTGGGAACCTAAATTTCATAATACAAAAGATAGTTCTCAAAAAGGAGCTAAAACAAATTAGAAATAAAAATGCCAAGAATAAAGGGCAAAATTAGAATTTTTAAGAAAGTGGAAACTTCTTGAACACTCTTTAAGTTTCTTGTTTCTTCTCCCCCTTATTTGCAAGACTTGTTCTGCCCAAAAACCAGAAAATATCAGCTCTCTTAGGTGCACCAAGGAGGAGAAGAAAGGAAGAGAAAAAGCAAGAAAAAGGTAAGGCATTCCATGGATTTTCATGCTCCTTCTTCTTCCAAACTTGTTCCTCTCCTCTTAAGCTTCCTTTCCATAGTTTTAATGAATTCTTGGTGATGTTTTAGGGGGTAGAACAGAGAGAGGAATTTTGTCTTTGAGGTGAGGAAGCCAAGAATGGTGAAAAACAAGCAAGAAGAATTAGGAAACAAGGTAAAATCTCACTTTTATGGTAGCTTCTTCCTCCCCCTCTCTTGTAGGGTTCGACCACCATGGACCCCAATCCCTAGGGGATGATTTCTATCTAAACCAAAGAGGAACTAAGGGTTTTAGAATGTAAGGATTAAGAATATAAAATTGGAATAAAGTAAAAAGCATTAAAGAATAAGATTCACCACTTAGGGATTTAAGTACTCCATCAAAATCTAATTTGATGTAATTGTTCCTAGGCCTAAATGAGTGTTTAGATGAGCTCTTGAGATCTCTAGAAGGCTCCTCATGTGCATCTTCCATCAAGAAAACAAAGCAAACTCACTTTGTGTCTCCTTGGTCCATAGCTATGGCCTAGAGAGTTTGGAACACCAAGGGGTAGTTTAAAATTGTTCCAAACTTATTTTTAAGTCATGTATGATGGAAGAGTATGAGAGGAATCCTTGAAAAAATTTTAGAAGCCATGGATAGTGAGATGGTATCCTAGCTAGGCTCCTTGATTTGATTGTGTGATGACTCTGAGAAGTTTAAAAGAAGTCAAAAACCTTAGATGAATAGAGAGAATGGAGCCAAGATGATGTTTTCTTAAGGTTGCTTTATTGAGTGCATTATGGAACTATAAAAGAGCCATGTTAGCCACCCAACTTTTCTAGTGAATGTAGAGCCTTAGAATTTAATTTAAGAATATAATTAGCTTCCATATTGTAAAGTCCCACATCGGATAGGAAGGTCCTGGGGCTAGTGCATATAAGTGGGGGCAAAGCCTCCCCTACCAACGACGCGTTTTCCTGGGAGCTAATGGGAGAAGCCATCTTCCAGGAGGAACAAAACCCTTGGGAAGGCCGGGTAACCAAGCCCACGAACCAAGGGACAATATCGTTGGGAGCTCTGTGTGACCTGGTATCAGAGCAGTCCTAGCCGTATGTGCAACCCGAGGACGGGTTGGCCCCAAAAGGGGGGTGGATTGTAAAGTCCCACATCGGATAGGAAGGTCCTGGGGCTAGTGCATATAAGTGGGGGCAAAGCCTCCCCTACCAACGACGCGTTTTCCTGGGAGCTAATGGGAGAAGCCATCTTCCAGGAGGAACAAAACCCTTGGGAAGGCCGGGTAACCAAGCCCACGAACCAAGGGACAATATCGTTGGGAGCTCTGTGTGACCTTGGTATCAAATGTAATAACCCAGAAAAAGAAAAGAGAAAAAAAAAGGGAGAAAAAGGAAAGGAAAGAGAAGTTGGAAAATTTTCGGACAGCTGAGAATTTTCTAAGTCTTCTCGCCATAGCGAGATATGGAATAGCCATAGCGAGAATGCCTCTTCGCCGTAGCGAGTATGTCCCTAGCTATAGCGAGTGCGGCATTCCATATAGAAACCAGTAAGTTGCTCGCCGTAGCGAAATTGTTCCTAGCTATAGCGAGTATGGCATTCCATATAGAGACCAGGGAGTTGCTCGCCGTAGCGGCGCTTTAGCGAAGGCAGAGGTCTGGAATAGACCCGATCTTGCCGTAGCGACGCCATAGCGAAGACAAAAGTCTGGAATAGACACGAGCTCGCTGTAGCGAGGTCACTAACTCACTGTAGCGAGAGCGGTCCAGAAAAGCGAGGAAAAGAGAAATTGACTTTTAAAAGCTTCCAAATCTCTTCTTTCTTCTTCTAACCGACTCTAACTCGTCTTAGGAGAGAGCAAAGGGCGGAGGAGAGAGAGAGAAGCTGAAGAGAAGAGGAAAGCACAAGAAAGGTATGAATCCTCATCGTTTCCTCTTCATATGTGGCCCTCTCCCTTTTTCCCCTCTTTCCTACGGTTCAGAAGTTAGGAATGGTTAGGTTTGAGTCTGGTTTAGAGGAGAGAGAGTGGGAAACCATTCTTGAGAGAGATTAGAAGTAGATAGTCTTCTATTCTTGCTTTTCCCCTTTCTTATGAGTTGAGAAAGAGAGGGATAGTTCATGGACCCTAGAGTGAGGAAGAAACCTAGAGTGAGAAGCTCAGTAGAGCTGCTTAGAAGTGATCCCTAGCTTAAGAATTGAGTAGTAAAGTATTAATTCCATGCTTTTGTGTGGTTAGGTTCAAGAGGGAACTCTCCCATCTAGAAGTTGTTGTGAAATCAACAAGGGAGGAGACCATTGACAGAGCAAGTAGTAAATAGCCAGCAAAGGTAGTTCTCTCCGCTTTCTCTCATGCATAATTGTGTGTTTACATTGTCTTGCTTGTGTGTATGAATGATATGAGCTATGAGAAGTGTGTTAGCATGATTATGTGATATGATTGAGATGATGTTTTAAATGATTGTTTGGTTTGCTTGAGGAAATGGAAAAGCCAATAACCCTGAAGCCAAGGTGAGGATGAGCCGAAGCCCTAAGTTGGTTGAGCCATGTCTCCCAAAAGTGAGGTTGACTCCCAAAGAGTAAGGGTGAGTCTAAGTACCTCTAAAAGTATGGGAAGGCAAATCCAAAAGCCATAAGGGAAGGGGTGAGGCCGATCCAAGTACTCAGCGAACTCATGAATGTTATCCATGGCCATTTCACATGTTTAAACGTTTTCTATCATGTTTTACATGCTAACATGCCATACATGCTTAATGAGACTTGTTGCATGCAATATATGTATGTTTGAATGAGAGTTGAACTACTGAGATTCTCCGAATCTCACCCTCCCTCTCCACCATCCAACCATGTCAGGTGGCCCAAGTGAGATAAGAGATGGGAGCAACCACCAACAAGCATGAGGCTAGGGATAGAGATGAAGAAAAGTGTATAGTTTTGTACTACATTGTATATGTAACTTGTACATGAGATGTAAATGATGTATATGATGTAGCATGTACAAATATTGTAAGACAATGTATGTATTAATGATGAATGTATGAGAATGAGCTTTATGATGAATGAAATAGCATGGTTGAATGAGAAAGAGCCAATGGTAGCTTAGTATATATGGGTGCATAAGTGGGCATGGGGTAGTTAGTTTCCCCAATCTGAGTTATTAGACACTTGAGGCATGATTGATAGCGCCGATAGAAGCTTTCTCATGTGCTCAAAGAGTCATAGAAGTAGAAAATTTAAGATTGGACCCCATTAGCCACACTTTTGGCCAAGAAAAGGCCATTTTGCACATGATGTCATAGAATAGCCATATGACCTCTTCTAGCCATGAGATTTGACATGGAACTAGAGTATGTTTAGAGCTTTTTGGGAAGCTAGAGTTCATGTCATTTAGAGGTCTATAGCATTTTCTATGAGCATCCAAAGTTGACATCAGAAATTCGGATTTTTGAAATTCACTGTTCATTTGGTCAGATTTGAAATCATGTCATCCGAGGGGCGAACGTAGTCCAATGGCTACGAAATTTTATACACAGAAACTAGAGGGTCACAGTGACTTGTAGGAACTGGAAGCACCTCATTTAGAGGTCCAGAGAGGAAGTTATGCAATTTCGAAGTTCCTGCCCAGAATCAGACCCCCAACCAGACCCGAGGTACTGTTTTATCGGTTTCCGGGGAATTGGCTTGGTGGACTGATCTGGAATATTTTTCTCCTCTAGCTAACATCCACATCTTTCCATAGAGATAGAGTTTATGAGCATTGGATTTTTGTGGAATTAGTTAGACATTTTCAAAGTCCATATCAGTAAACTGTGACAGCAAAGAAGCCCCCTCTGACCAGTGAGCTATTTCGATGTCAAACGCAGAATGAGAGAGAGATTGAGACTTCTAAATATTTTTAGCATGAAGTAGACGTCTCAAACTTTCTATATTGACCCAGATCATGTAGATACGATTTTTCTGCATTTAGTTATGAATTTCCAAAGTTAGCCCAGAAAAGAAGCAAAATCTGCCACTAGCGAAAATGCATGTCTCCAATCCCTTTTTGCTTTCCATGAGTTCTAAGCATATAGTAGGGATTGAAATAAGTCTCAATAGAGTACTTGAGCATGAGGAACCATAGAGAGAGCTCAACCGGTCCATGTTACTTCTAAAGTGGATCTCTACCCACACATAGTGCCATAGAAAAAGCAAGCATAAGGTAGAGAGTTTATCTCCCTTGTGAGTTCCGCATATGTATATGAGTAAGAGGGCACGCTGGGTATGAGCTAGAGGTTAAGGTGTTACACATATGATGTGTCTAGACTAAGAGAAATGATCTCCACCTCCATGTGTGTGCGAGGTCGAAGGAGAGGACTCAAGGCTAAAGGAAAGAGTATGCTTGTGTGGCAAAGGTAGCTCTCTCCACCTTCTCTGTTGCATGAATGTGTGCTTGACTTGTCTTTGAATGCATGTATATATGTTTTAAGCTATGAAAAGTATTTTAGCATGAGCTTTTATTCCATGGTACCATGATAATGTTTTATGCACTTAAATGATGTTTTATATGCTTGCCTTTATTTGCTTGAGTGTAGAGAAGACAAGAACCCTCTAGCCATGGTGAGGATGAGCCAAGAACCCTTAAATTAGTTAAGACAAAGTAAAGAGTCTCCTAAGAGTAAGGTTGAGTCAAAACCTCTTAGAGAAAATGGGTGAGGCAAGTCCAAAATCCATAAGTGATTGGGTGAGGCTAATCCACTTACTTGGCAAGCCTATATTTGCTATAGATGACTTGTTCAAATGCCAAGGAATGTTTCTTAAATGCTCATACATTTCAATATGCCCATGCATGCATTTTCAAGGCTTGTATTGTATACTTTATGTGTGATTGAAAGGGAGATGAGCTATTGGGATTCTTTGAATCTCATCCCCTCCTCTCCAATGTCTTAACATGCTAGGTGAAGCAATTGAGCAAGGTAATGGAAGCCACCAAGCCTAAAAGAAGGAAATTGACATCAAAGTGGATGAAAATGTCTAGTTTTATTTCTTTTATAGCCATACACATGGTATATGATGTAACCCATGATGAAATTGTTATGTAATCATATGAACATATGTATTTACCTAAATGATTGATGTATGTATGAGTTTTAATGACAAATGTATGAAATAGCATGATTTGGGTATTGAATGGCAAGTTCAAGCATGTGAAACCTTATGTATGGCATGGGGTGAGAGAGTGAGTGTTCAAATTCTGAATTTTTACACCTTTGAGACAAGTTTAGAAGGTCATTTTGGTACATTCCCACGTGCTCAAGTGGTCATGGTGGCCTTGGAACTCAACATGAACCATTTGGACCTCTTATATGGCACAAAAGTGACCAATTTGTAACCCAATGTCAAGATCTAACCAAATGAATGAATTTGCCCATGAAATTTGGTATACATGTAGATATTATCTAGATATTTTTGGGAAGCTAAAGAACAAATTATTTGGAGCTCTATGAAATTAATTATGATTTTTCAAAATTGCCATTTTTCTGCTAAATTGATGCAGACACTGTTCATATGGTTAGAAACTTGGGCTATGTCATTCATGGGCCAAATGAGTCCAATACTCATGAAAGTTTATAAGAATAAACTAGACATGATAATATTTCCATGAACACCAAGATCAGTCCAATTGGAGCTCTGAGCAAGGAGATATGAATTTTTGAAGTTAGAGGTCAGTACCAATAATGATAGTCGATCTCTGGTACTGTTCCATCAATTTTTGATGTTGTGGTTTGGATTTACTTTTATCATAAAGTAGACATCTATATCTTTCCAAAATGATATAGTGTGCCTGATTTTAATTTTTCTAACATTAGTTATGATTTTTCAAAGTTCAGACACAAAATCTAGAAAATCAGGCAAGGCTGCACCATTGTATTTTGTGTATCTACTCCCTTTGCTTGAAGTATAGGCCACTTCTTGATCTTTTTATGAGTGGTATTTGTGTATTTAAATATGAGAATGAGATGGATAAGTTCATATGGCCCACAAGACACTGAATGAAAATTTTACCCGTGATGAAATGCAACCTTATCCATGATTCCAATGCCATTATGTTACTTCCTATAGAACTAGCATGAGATAAGGCATGGAATTTGCATGAGTTGAGTCTTAGAATTATGGTGTTACAAAAGGCAATTGGCCAGAACCTTGACTTCTTAACTTATTGAAATTTATTGCAAGTTAGCTAATTTGGGTCTTCAAACTTTGGATTATTGTCTCTATTCGCTGTTGGAATTGGACTATATTCATGGCCAACTATTTCACTATATCTTCTAGACTTAGTTCTAACTTGTTTATCCGTTGTATAGGTTGTCTCATAGGCTATTGGTTGCTTAGGGCAAGAGCATTGAATTTTTGTTGCTGTTGTTATTGGTTAGACCTACTGCCATATCTCAAACTCAGATGATCTCTCCATCCTAGATTATATAATGTTACATAAGGGTCATATCTATTCTATTGCTATTGTAAAGGTCTACTAAGGAAGATACCAGCACATGATTCTATATTATCTTGCAACTGGGGACACTGATTTGTGGCATGTGTGGTTAATGAACAAATACCATAGGTGTAGAGAGTTGTTGAGGTTGTCTTTGCCTGAGTGCCAATTATCTAACCATGGAAGCCAATTCCTCAAGTTATTTTCTATTCTTTGTTGTTTCATATGAATGGCATAGATTTCATTTACACCTCTAGTTGGCATATTTGTTCTGGTGCCAAATTGTTGTATATTCTATGCCATTTTCGCAATGAAGTTTTTGACAGCAACTGGGGTTTCGTTAACCAATGCTTTTCCTGCAACTGCATCAACTATACTTCTGTCCATGGGTAGCAAGCCTTTATAAAAGTACCGAATTAGAAGTTGGTCACTAATCTAATGGTGAGGATAGCTAACACATAGTTTTTTAAACCTCTCCCAGTACTCATACAATGTTTCTTCATTCATTTGTCTAATACCACTAATCAAAATAAATTCAATAAAATTAGAAAAATCAGAGGAAAAAATACTAACAAATTAAAAAAGTGGTCTAAATGATTGAATTCTCATAATACCTAGAACTTATATACCAAGTTTTAGCTCAATTGGAGTTAGTCACCCCTAACACCAATATTACCCATAACAATCACAGAACATAGAAAAACACCGAAAATTGACCACAAACACTATGTACAAATGTTAAAATCAAAATTGAAACTAAGGAACTTTCTATTCTAATTTATTATGATTAGTTAAGGCACCAAAATATTAGTAAAGAAAATTTTGTTCACTCGCAGTTGTCAAACTGGCCAAGATTAGTGAATTTTTGCTGGTTTGTAGTATAATGCTCATCAGGTTATCTCCCATGGAGCTAGTAATCAAATCAATTAGTTTAGGAATGACAAAACTGGAATTATGATGATTAGGGGTTCGAATATAAAGTCGCATCAATTAAACCAAATAGTAAATTAATTAACAAAAATAAAACAAAATGAAATTCAATCAAAATGATGTGTAACCAATCTAAAATTCTTCCTTTGATATTTCCCTATCCTTGTTATCTAAAAATATCTCTGGTCTGATTTTTAATTCTTTGGCTATTTTCAATTAATATTCTTAAACTACCTTTCAGGATTTCAATTGGCGCATATTGCTAATCAAAACGTAACTACGCTTCTGTCAATAACATAAAGCCAAACTATTTTGCATTTGCCCAGAGACACATGCAAAATCCTAACATGGTTCAGAATAAATATATTTGATTAACCAATCAATTAAATTAAAATACGTTCTCAGATAAATCAGACGAATCAGAATTCATATAACAAAAATCATTAAATCAGAATTATAATAATTACACAAAAACAAAAAGAACAAAAACTAAATACTTCTGAAATTAAAATTCAAACTAGAGTTCTATACAAACATAAACTCAAGTTCCTTATAAGGTTTAGACTTTGGATATCACACTAAGAAAAATTAGAAAGCCATAAGAAAGACAAAAATAAGAATGGGAAGTAGAGAAGATGGAGTGGGTATTCTCTAGTGATGTCTTCTCCTCCTTAAATAGATGACGTTACTTCTTCCTTTAAAAAGATCCAAGGGCTATGATGGGTTGCACGCATCCAAAAATCCAGACTTTTTCACATTAAAAGAATGCTAATACTAATCTTGAAGTAACAATAAGATAATATCCAAATCTCCTTATGAATCATCTAGCCTGCAAAATACAATTAAAAAATAATTAGGCCTCTATTGGAAAAAATATAATAGAAATGCATTTAAAATTCATTAATCTAAATTTATCCTATTTAATATAAAATAAATACAAAGTCATCAAATTACCCACTATAAATTATTAATAAGACTAAATATGAGGAATATAAAATATAATAATATCAAAATATTAGAAATCCTGACTACCCCCTTATGGTTTTGGCTTCTAAAAGGAGGGAACTTTTTAATTAAAATGTAGGAGGGAAGGGCTCTTTTAAGCAAATCGAAAATACCATGTTAATCGCCATTGAAAGCCTTTTCATTTGGTATATGACATATGGTATGAACTTAGCTTCTCTTTGTTTTTTCTTGCCTTCATGAGTTTGGCCAACCTAAGGTGAATATGAGGGGAGTTAGTTTTTGATGGAATCATGATGGGAATTGGGTTTTTGAAATGTGAAAATTAAGAATATATTATTAGAATCATATAGGAAGCTATTGGTTGCAAGTTATGGAACCTATAGTTTTACTTGCACCTTAGGAATATGAAGCTTTAGAATGATATTTTAAACTATGTAAGAGTATAGTTGAGCTAGGCCAAAGGACTCACATAAATGCCAATTCCCTAAAGGATGAAGTAAAAACTCCTATGGTTTTTAAAGAGAGCATGAGTTCATCCATATGAAGGAAATAGCATATAAGAAGAGTTTTCTTTGATTCTAAGGCTATAAAAGGTTAAATAGGAATTGTAAATAAAAAAAGGAACCATTGGTTTGAATTTAGAAGTCTTATTTTGAAAGGTGAACATTTAGGATTCCATTATGCATAATGAAGTAACTAAGTGTTAAACTCCTTGAATTGAGCTTGTGATGACTCTAATGAGTTTAAATGGAGTCATATGGTTTATATTAGATGAGATTTTGGAACCAAAACATTGATTTGTAAGGGTTGCTTCATTATCCCACTAAATGGAGCAATATGGAAAGCTAAAGCTAAAGTTAGCTTATGAAAGGCTTACTTGAGTCCAAATATGGTTCCATTGATATAATTATGCCTTGTTTGATGTGTCTAAGCCAAACAAGTCAAACTCTTCCTAAGTGCTTGTGTGAGGCCAAGAAGAACACTCAAGAGCAAAGGAGAAATTAAATTTGATTTTTGTATAAGGTAGCTCTTTATCCATTCTTGCATATATATATTGGCTATTTGTTTGGTCTTAAGTTGCTTATATGTCTTAATTGCTATTTATATATGTTATTGTTTGGTTGATGATTGTAATTTCTTAAATCCCTAACCTTCAAATTATATCACAAAGGCTCATTCTTACACATTTACATGGAAATCACACCTTTGGCAACGGTCTTTCGCGACATTACAAGCCAAAATACTCAATGTTCGACTCAATAAATCATTTAAGCTTCCCTCATTTATTTTCCATCCATAACATACTTATTCATATCAAATACATCATAATTCATTACACAAATCTCGGATTTTGGACCATACTTCACAAAACCAAAAAGTTGCTCTCGGGTTGCAGGACCAGTTTTTTTATATGAACTTTGGAAATTCATAACTAATTCTAGAAAAATCAAAATCATGCATATGATAGCTTTCTAGAAAGCTCTAAATGTATAAAAACAATTCCAAATCAAGAAAATAGCATTTAGCCCATGAAAATCAATGAAACAACACACTAGGTGGTGCTCTCGGACTGATGCAGACCCTAATATTCAAAAACTCATAACTCTCTCTATACTAATCCAAATTAAGTTCTCTTAGTGGCTATGGAAAGCTTATGATGTCTAGTTTATTCTTGTAAAAGTTTATGAGCATGAGCCTTGAAAGACCCTAGAACCAAAACTAACCATATGAACAATAACCTTGACATTTCTACATAATTTGGCAAACTTTGAAAAATCATAATAAATTTTCTAAAGCTCCAAATTAGGTGCCCTTTAGCTCTATGAAAACTTGTTAATGAGACCTATTTTCTTGCCAAATGTTATGTAAAAATCATCCATTTAGTTAGACTTTGGTTCAACTCAAAAAAATGATCAATTTGAAGTCCATAAAGAAGTCAGGATGCACCAAATGGCTTTCTAGTCATTCCACAATCATTTAAGCACGTCCAAAAGTATAAACACAACCTATGAAAGCATCCCAAATGGTCTAAATCATTATGCATCTGAAAACCACCATCCTAGTTACTATTAGACACATGTACATCATAGGTCTATGGTGTCAAAAACTCATATATTCATTTATTTAGCTTTAAAATTGGTACATACACTATAGTTGCATACATCTAAACATGTTCAGGTATTTACATCACAAGTACCTTATATATTTACAAACTTTGACATCAAAAGGCATAAAATTCCTATTCTAGTGTCAAAGTTCCACTCTTCAAGGTACATGGCCTCCATTTCTTGCTCCACTTGGCTCACCTAGACATGGTTAAACATATGAAGGGGAAGAGTGAGATTCAAAGAATCTTAATAGCTTTTTACCCTTTCAAATATACATATGTGATGCAATTACATGTCAAAGAATGCATGCATGCCATAAAAACTTCTTATGAACATACATAGATCAATTTCCATATCATATGAACTCATACATATCAAACATAGGCTCTAGGGGATATTGCTTTAGCCTCACCCAATTTCTTTCAGACTTTTAGATTTGCCTCACCCACTTTAAAAATACTTTTAACTTAGCCTCGCTCCTTTTTGAGACTTTTGGCTTTGTCTCACCCATTCTTAGGAACTTTTAGCTTATCCTTACCCATTCTAAGAGATTTTTAGTATAACCACATCCATTCAAACCACTTTGCACTCAAAATTGTATTTCAAGAAGTATAATGGTACTATACATGTGATCAATAGCTATAAATATATCTTATAGTTTCAACATACACACAACATCCAATGATAAGCACACATCCAGGAAATGCATGCAAGAAAGGTTAGAAAGCTACCTTGAAGCAAGAACACACATGCAACTAGGTAGGGCTCAATTCACTTAGCCTAGACACATCAAATGGAACATAATTACATCATTGGAGCAAGTTGTAGCTTCACACAAACTCTATGTAAGCTTACTCTATTCTAAAACATAGTTATGGTTCCAATTAAGTGCATAATGAAGCAACTCCTAGGATTCATAACCTTAGCTCCAATTTCTCATTCAATCTAAGTCTCTTGGCTCCATTTAGACTCCTTAGAGTTATAACAATTTCAATTCAAAGAGCTTAGATTTAAGTTGCTTCTTTATGTCTTAAAAAGGAACTTAGACGTAACACCCTAAAATTAATTAAGGATAATCATGATTAACTAGGGATTAATATAGGTTTAGTTAGGAAATTACTTAAGAGATGTGGACATTAAATTGGGCCTTATAATTAATTTAATTATTGAGTTGGGTTAAGCATAGAAGCCCAATCTTAGTTTTAGGGAGATGCAATTCCATTTCTTAGAAGTTCAATATTTATTTGTGTAAACCCAAATGTTAATGAACCTTTTTTAGCTAGCCTAATTCTTATCTAACTCTTGTAATCCTAGAAT
This sequence comes from Erythrophleum ivorense, assembly GCA_026724425.1. Classification (NCBI taxonomy): domain Eukaryota; kingdom Viridiplantae; phylum Streptophyta; class Magnoliopsida; order Fabales; family Fabaceae; genus Erythrophleum; species Erythrophleum ivorense. The sequence goes on from JAIUCV010001154.1 coordinate 132,170, forward strand.
CCATGGCCTAACAATCATAAAACTAAACCCACTTGGAATTAAGCCTTTGGTTAGCCCAAGACCCAAACTTAAACCCTAAACCCCTAGTAGCCCTTCCACCTTAAGCCTCCAAAAATGCTTGTGTCTCTTATGTGTTTTGTTTTATGCAACTTAATCCTCTTCTCTTTCAATTCAATTTGACTTGATTGGTTTCTCATTTGGATCATTTTCACCACACCCAAAATTTGTTATGGATTATTTGATGTTTTCTTGGAAGATTTTCAAAGGTTGAGGCTAGGAGAGATATTAGGTATGTGTAAACTCCTCATTTTGATGCATTTTCTAATGATTTAAGACCTCATAGTTGATTTGTAGTATGGGTATTAATTTTGTATGAATTTGTTGAGGATTTAGGGTGATACTCTAAAGTTACTAGTGGAGGAAATATTTAATCCGAGTTTTATTCTTGTAGTAGCTGGGTAAGTGTCCTCTAGGTAGCTATTAGTGGTTTAATTCTTTGAGTTTTTGGTTGCTACTATAATTGATAAATAGGAATATTGATGGTCTAATCTTGTGTTTATAGGCTGAGATAACATTGTTGTTGGCTTTTAAAAAAATTGTTTACAAGTGAGATAACCGGGGTTAATATTAAATTCTATACATATGTCTACTTTAATTTTATATCTACTGCATATGTATTTTTTTGAATGTTAAATGAATGGTTGGCTATCTAATATATATTGTGATTGGACCTTGTGAATCCATGGTAAAGCTGTAGTACGACTACCACCTGTGTATTTTGCTTCGATCAAGCACTAGGTTATGATTACATCCTTGTACACACTAAGCCCAGGTTGTGCTCATTAGAGAGTTAGTACCATGGACGGGCCTTTCTTATTGTTAATGGCTAGTGCCGTGGACGGGCCTTTCTTAGTGCTAATGGCCTTTAACATGTGAAAATGTGATTGCTAGTATGAAATAGTAATCACTGAAAGCCCAATTGTTTCATTTGCTGATATGACTATTATTTCTAATGCTTAATTGATTAATGGCATATATCTTAATTAAATTGGAATATATAAATAGAATTTGCCTTTGGTTGTTGAGATTTGCATCTCACCCCATTTCATGGGCTAACTATTTCAAGTAAAAGTCCTTCGAATAAGGATAAAAGGAAGCAAGTGGATGAACATCCATAAGCTAAGGCCATATATGGGAAGTTCTGCACTTGGATGGATCTAATTTAAGATATATGCTAATTTTTGTTATTCTATTGTATAGCATCATCATCATATAATCATGTTGCCAAGTGTAGGTATTTTGTGTTTCGGTAAACATTGATGTTACTAATAAGGAGTTAGGCTTTTTACAATTTAGTGTCTAATGCATACACTAGTATATATCTTATATGAAACCTTGTTAGATAGATATATATATATGACTTGTTTCTTAGAAGTATGTTATGGTAGTATCATAAATGATAATGTTAGTAGATTATGAATACTTTTGTTGTCATTAACTTATGAATCTGTTGATGTATGGAAGTTTGGTGAATAGGAATTAACACCTAGGATTTGATTTTCCAATGAGAGACATGCTGAGTACATTAGGTTACAAATTAAGGTAGAGTTGCCTTGGAGTGTTACTAGAGGGAGAGTTAAAGTGTATAGGACAAAACTTAGGGAGAAATGATGCTAAAAAGGGTCACACCATGATCAAAATAGTTTGAGTTGTGACCAAGTGTTAGGCAGAGGCAAGGAGTAGCGCGGCATGAGGTGTCTCGTTGCAACACAAAACAAAAAGTTACCTAGGGAGAGTAACAAAGAGCAACCTCACCATGGCATAAAATTTCTAGCCATGGTGTAGGTCAAGGAATCAATTGATAAGTGTTCCAGTAGCTAGTTTCACCACGGCGCAAGTATAACCCAATGCGATGCGAATTAGGAAATTTTCTATAGTAAATTCTAGGGTGTTTTTCTATCGCAGCGATGGTCCAACTCGCCACAGTGGGAAAACATGAACAATAGGTCCCCGAGAGTACTACAACATAGCTTGGGTTGCGAGATGTGAAATGTTAGTTTAGAGTTATAGTTGCCACTTATGCCATGGCGTGGGTACAATAAGTCATAATGGCAGTCCCCAAACTAGATTTTTAGGTGCCAGTAACTAACTTAGTAGTGGTGGGGAAGGTCCAAGTCATGCTAAAGGTTCCCAAACTCTTTTTTTTTTACTTAGAAATCTTGAATTTCACTATATTAATATCGTGCAATGACTTGGGAGTCTTTATATGAGGTTTTGTGAGTTGAAATTAGTAGCAAGATGAATCAAAAGTCTTAAATAATAACTATGATCACTTATGGATTTGATAGTTATGGCTGTTTAGCTAATGACCATAATAATATCAAAGTTTAAATTTTCCCCACTGACGGGTCATGGCACGTAACCCTCAAAATAAAACTAGGTTGGATTAATATATAGCTAGTGGCACAACCTAAATCATCTCCCTTGGAAATGAAATTCAATGTTTAATTGGGTTTTCTAAGTGTTAAAGGACTCTAGAACTACCTAAATTAAGGAGGGTTTGATTGACTTAAACCAATTAAAATCTAATTGAAATGAAATTCCTAATTGCTACCTACTTGTATGAATTATGGTTGATAATGGGCTTGTGACTAGCTTTAGATTCATCCCCTGGTATCCATTATCATTATCATAATCCAATTGTAATTAATTTTGGTTTAAGAGTCCCCATTTGTGTCCACTACAAATTATCTTGAGTTACCACACAAGAATCAAGGAAATAACAATTTAATGTTGAATTAAAACCTCAATCCTACATCAAATCGCTAACTCTTATCATTAGGATCAATGAATACTTGAATTGAATGATTAATTGATCAAATAGCCTTTGGATTAACACCTTAGGAGATTTAATTAACCAATTAAACTCCAATGGATCCTCAAATTAGACAATTAAACACTCAATCTATCATATGCATTTCATCAAATACCTTGACTGTATACATGGATAATTGTATGAAATTGAAAAATCCAGCACTAAATCAATCAAATAATTAGTCAAAAAATATCCTAATTAGTGTCTAACTAGCCACTAATTGCAATTACACAAATTTCCAATCAAATACAACTTAACCAAGCTTGTACAAGAAAAAAAAAAGTGTACGAAAGTAGAAATTCTTAGACAAAATTCCTTTGATCTCTCTATGGATTCAAGCTTCTCTAAGGTTCTCCTCCTAGCCAGCCACAAGATGGAGAGTTAAAGCTTTATGGAAGTGGAAGAATGGAAGATCGAATGGTTCTACATGGAGTGGATGGATGCTAGATGGAGTGAATGCAAGTGACGATGGATGAGAATGACGATGAATATGCGAATGGAATGTATAGACGATCCCCTCCCTCTAGCGTGGAATGATGGATGATTTATTAACGTGTTGCCTCTACCCGTGTGTGTTTAATGAATTACGTGCTTCCTATATGCTTCATTTTCTTCTCCTTCATGTTATACTGTTCACGTGCAGCCCGTTTTATTCTTCACGTGCTCTCCTTCAATTCTTCCTGTCGCTTTATTCTTACTAAGAATCACGCGGCTTCTCATTCCACGTTAAACCCATGCATTTGCACTCATCTTTTGTATGTTCCTTCCATGTCTGCTTCTCTTTTATTTCAGCTACTTGAGTCTTCTCCTGGATGCTTCGTTTAAACCATCAACTCGATCCTTTGCTCTATTTCTGTATTAACATATTATTCTCTGATCCACCTTCTATTTTTACTGCTTCATCATTCTTTCTCCATTTCAAAACAGTAGCTTCTTGCTTATCAACTAGAACCCACATTCTTCCATGTTCATCTTCTTTTGCATGGTTCAACTTACATTGCTTCTTTTATGTCAAAACCAAGCTCCTTTTTCATGTCGTTATTCAGTCAGCTACTTCGTCTTTTCTTCACATTTTGCTCTCTGCTTCTTCCACATCCTACTCATGTGGTCTTTTACCTATTTTGCTCACGTGGTCTGCAGCTCTCTTCTCTCATGTGTTCACCTTCTGCTCAAGTGCATTATATTTGTGCTCTGTTATGCTCCTTCTCCATGTGCAATTCTGCATGAGACAACCCATAGCTCTTGCTTTTCTCTTCATTCTTCATGTTCCTTCTTCATCCATTTGCTCGAGTGTGTGTTAGCCATGGCTAGTTCTTTGTTTCTGCATGTGTAGCTTCTTCATACATGTTTTCTCTCCTTCGTGCATTTCATTCAATTCTTCCACGTCAACTCAAGTTCCTTTTTCACATCTCTGGAGCTCACCCAGCTAGCTTTTCTCTTCGCGTTCTGCCTCTCAAAAATAGAGGCTTCTTCCTTCTTTCAAGCTTCTTCCCATTCCCATAGCATGTGTATGTGAGTGTTCTAAGCTACTGGAACTCATGGCCTGGTACTACGTGGAAGAACTCATGTGCCCATGCATGAATGAGTGAATGACGTGGGTACATGCTTCATGGAAATTAATATGTACGTGGGAGATGTGTGTGCAACATGAGAGTGTTGTGGAGTGTAAGTGAATGGCTGGACAAGTACATGGATAAATGAGAAACCACGTGGGTTTGAGCTAGAAAATGGAGTGAATGGTATTGTGTGATTGATGGGTGGAACTTGTGAGTGATTGGTGAAGCTGAAAGTGTAAGTGGATGATGTGGAAAAACAAGAAACCATGTACAAGTGAGCTGTTAAATGAAATGGATGTGAATAAATTGCATAAGATCCTTCTTTCTTTTAAAACCTCCATCATCTCCTAAATTCTCCTCCAACCCTTAGGTTTAAATTGCTCAAAGCCTGCACAAAAAGATTAGAAAATATTAAGTAGAAATATCCACAAAATTATTTAAAAGAAATTCATGCATTAAAACTCAATAATTTTGTAAATTTATTCATAAAGTGCATAAATGGCTAATGAAATCAAATTCTACCTAATTAAACCCCTAAAGCCATTTTTTGATACTAAAATGACTACGTTAAGAGGAATAGAAGATATAAAAATAACATTTATCACCCACTTTTCCTATTTTAATTAATCATAATGATTTTAGGCCTTAATTTGCGATTACTAATATGCTATTAAGCCTAATCATGGGAATTAAGAATTAAGGTTGTTACACTAGACCTCAATCTCATAAACCATGATTTCTAAATCCATACTAATGCTTCCTTTGGTGTTTACTAATCATATCTAGGTCATTCCCATCCTTAGAGTTAATTAAAACTCTCCCTAGGTGCTTGGAGCATGCTTGGCAGAGACATAGCATTCAAGAAGCACCCATGGACTTTACTTGAATTGTTTTAGGGAATTGGCACTTGTGAAGCTTCCTAGATGTCTTATGACCTCTAATATGCTCTTATATAAACTAAATTATCCTTAGAAAGCTTTAAAATCGGCTAGGTGCACTAAAAACCATAAGTCACATAACTTGATTTCTAAAGCTTCTCTTTTAAATCTAATTGTATATTCTTGTTTCTCATGCTTGAAAACCCTTGTCTCTACCTCAATTTGGCTAGAATTCATTCCCTCTTAATTGGGCCTAGAGCTGGTCAAACATTGCATGAGATGAATAAGCAAGAAGAAGCATGAGAAATCATGATATCTTACCTTGATTTAAAGATTTCTCCAAAGAGCTTTCACTTGCTTCTAGTCTCTTCCTCAATTGCTCCCTTCCAATTGTTAGACTAGCCACAAAATAGCCTCAAACAATTAATAAAATCATGGGAGAAGAGAGGAGAAAGAGGAAAAGAATTTGGTGAAGGAGAAAGCATGAAAATCCATGAAATTCTTACCCTTTTCACTTGGTTTCTCCTTCCCTTCACTCCTCCTTCTTATGCACCTCTCTAATCTACCTTGGGTTCTACTTGAGACCAGAGAAAGTTGGTTAGGAAGAATGGGTAGAAGTGGGATGTGTTTTAGAGGGCTAAGAACTCATTTATACTGTAACATCCGGTCCCTCCCTAAAAGTGAGAAACGCAATGTTCGGTTTCTCCGTAAACGTAAAAAATGGGCCAAATATAAAAGGAAGTCCTCGAAATAGAAGGAATTGGGGCCAACTAAAATTATGATAAAATTTTAAATAATAGAAAATGAGGATTTGAGTCTTGAGTTGCCCAGAAATCAAGGCCAGAGTGATTCGATAAATTTGCCGAAAGGCCAGTGGCATTTTCGTAAATATGGGTACTTTTTGAAATACTCATAGGAGGGCTTTTTAAATGGAAATTTTGAGTTGCCCAGGGTTCTCAGAGGCCCCAAAAACCATGGGAAGTCCCGGGACCGGTAAAGCCCTTCCGGTGTACTCTTTCCGACGTCGGTTGACCCGAACTTTGACCGATTCGTTTGAAAAGGTTTTAGCTCCGATTTGAGTGATTCCAAAGGAATTTTATTAAATTGGGAACCTATTTGTTATGATGGAAAAAACGGTTCTCAAAAAGGAGCTAAAACGAAGTAGAAACGAAAATGCAAAGTATGAAAGGGCAAAAATGGAATTTAAGTGTTAAAGGAAGCTTCCAAACTCTTTTTATAAGTCACGTTCTTCCTCTCCTTCATTAAACCGACTTGCTTCTGCCCATTTTCAGAGAAGAACTCCAGCTTCTTAGGCGCACAAGAGAAGGAGGATTTTGGAGGAAGAAATTCAAGAAAAAGGTAAGAAACTTTAAGAAATTCCATATCCTTCCTTCTTCAAACTTGCTCCCCTCCTCTCAAGCTTTATTTCTATGGTTTTAATAGATTGTTTGGTGCTGTTTTGGGGGCAGAACAGAGAGGGAAATTTCGAAAATTGAGGGAGCAAGCCAACCAAGTGGAAGAGCAAGCAAAGAAAAGCAAGAAAACAAGGTAAAACTTCTATTCTTTGGTAGTTTCTCCCTCCCCCTTCCTCTTGCACGAATTTGGGCACCATGAGCCCAATTCTTAGGGGCTGTTTTCTGCCCAATTTATGGAGGGATTAGAGGTTTTAGATAGCAAGGATTAAGAAGGAACCAATAGAATCAAGAAAGGAGCATTAAGAGACAAGATAGAACCATTAGGGATCCAAATGCTCCCTTGCAAATCTGATTTTATATGAATGTTCTTAGACTTAATTGAATATTTAAACATGCTCCTAAGACCCCTAGAGAGCTTCCCACATGCACCTCCCATCCAAGAAAGCAAAGAAATTGCAAGAAAAACTAATGAACTCTAAGCTAGAAAAGTGTAGAGCTCTTGAACACTTTGCAAAAACTGATTTGATATATTAGTTTCCTTGCATGTGTGAGTATTTGATTGAGCTTCTAAGACCTCTAGGAAGCCTCCCAAGTGACTCTCCCATCAAGGAAAAATTGGAAACCCCTTGAACCCTAAATACTTCCATAATGTTGACCTAGGCTAGAAAGAGTACCAAGGGAAAGTTTTAATTTGTTTCAAGCTTATTTTTGAGTCATGTAGGATGGAAGAGGATAAGAGGAAGCCTTGGAAAAATTTTAGGAGCCATAGATTGGGAGATGGCCTAATGATGTCCATAATGGTACTTTGTGAAGCAACTTAGTTTTCCAATTGTGCAATTGAATGTGTGATGGCTCCAAGGACCTTAAATGAGTCCAAGAAGTTTAGAAAGAACAAGAGAATGGAGCCTAGCACTTGAATAATATGAGTTGCTTCAATAGGCCATTTATGGAACCAATATGTCTATTTTGGAGCCAAGTGTGTAATAAGCTTTAGTTTAATGTCTTGGCTTGCTTCAAATGTGTAATTGTGTGATGTTTGTAATGTCTAGGCCAAGAGAACCCTACTCCACCTAAGTGCTCTTGTGAAACCAAGGAGGGGAAGGAAATTGCAAAATGAGCTTGCATACATAAAAAGGTAGCTCTCCACCTCATTCTCTTTGCATTCTTATGTGCATATGTATGTCTTAGTGCGCTTGCATGCATTCTTGATGCTTGATAATATGCCACTTGATCCTTGTTGTGCATTGGTACCAATATGTTGTCTTGAATGACTATGGTTGTGGAAAGAGCTCATAAGGGTGATGTGATGCCAAAAGTCCCTTGATGAAGGTGAGGAGATGCCAAAAGTCTCATGGCATGGGTGAGACAAGGCCAAAAGTCCCTTGAATGGGTGAGGCAAAGTCAAAAGTCCCTAGACCAAGAGTGAGGCAAATCCAAAAGTCCTAGAAATGGGGTGAGGCTAAACCAAAAGTCCCTAGAGCATGAAAGTAATCTTGACATGTGAATGTGTCATGGAATAGAATTTATTGCACACTTTATGCTTGTATAGTTATGCATTTGGTATATGTATGCGTTGAATGTGATGTAAATGGGTGTGTGAGCTATTGAGATTCTTTGAATCTCATCCCCTCCTCTCCAATGCTCTAAGATGTTAGGTGGACCAAGTAGCTATGATGAAGGGAGCCAACAACCACGAAAGAAGGAGATTGACAAGCCTAGGCCTAGTTTGTATTCTTTTTGAACCATAATGATGTTCAATGATGTATATGATTATTGTAAATGGCACATGACCCTTGAGATACATGTAAATATGATATTATGTGATGTATACATGTATGGATATGATGTATGAACTTTAGAAATGAATTTGGGTATGTAATGTCAAGTTATGCAAATTGGAAGTTTGATGCAAATGTGTATAAGTGAGGGTTGAATGGCCAAAATGAGATGCATGAGGTTTGGGACCATTTGGGCAGCTCACACAAGTCTTAAATATGCTTTTAAACTTGCCCAAAAGGTGCCAAGACTAAGGGAAATCCATTTGGCAAATTTGGTACCCAATATGGAGCCAAAATTGACCATAATGGAACCCTATACCATTTTTTGGCCAAATGAGTTATTCTTGCCCTAAAACTTGGCATGCAATTAGGTCTCATTAAGATATTTTTGGGAAGCTAAAGATCATAATTTTTGGAGACCTAGAGAATATTTGAGGAATTTTGAAAGTTGGGATTTTTCATGGATTCTGGTATGGGTACTGTTCATACTGGCAGTTTTGAATTCTGTGTCACCCGATGGCCAAATGGTATCCAACGCTTATGAAATTTTATATGTATAAACTAGAGGTCATAAGCTTTCTGTGGCCACCCAGATCACCTCATTTGGAGGTCTAGAGAGGAAGATATGCATTTTCAAAGGTTCTGCCCAGTATCAGACTTCTTGCCAGACCCAAGGTACTGTTCCATCGATTTCCGGGAGTTTGGCTTGATGTACTGATCTGGAGATATTTTTTCTCTCTATTTAACATCCACATATTTCCATAGTGATATCATTTGCAAGCATTGGATTTTTGTGGAATTAGTTAGACATTTTTGAAGTTCATATCAGTAAACTGTGACAGTATCAGGAACCCTCCGACCAGTAGATGATCTCGCGTGTCAAACGCATTATATATGAGATTTTAAGACTTCTACATATTTTTAGCATGAAGTAGACGTCTTAAGCTTTCCAGAATGACTGAGATTACATGTTTTCTATTTTTATAGATTTAGTTATGAATTTCCAAAGTTTGTGACAGAAAAGAGGAAATTCTGGCCGAAAATACAAACATGGATTTCATATGCTCCTTTGCTTTCTACGAGTTTTAGGCCAAATTTGATGATGGAAATGAGTTATATTTATGTGTTTAAGTATGATAAAGTGATAGATGCTTTCATATGGCCTACGGGACTCCGAAAGAAAAATTTTACCAGTAGAGAAATGTACTTTTATTCATAACTTCCTATGCCACTATATTGTTTCCATAGACTAAACATAAGATGAGGCATGGGAATTGTATGAATTGAGTCCTAAAAGTATGGTGTTACATATACAACTTTTCAAAATTGCAATTTAGTCCCTCTTCTTGGTTTCTTCCATTTGGACTCATTTCAACTCCTTTTCAAGAACCATCTTTTCTGTCATACAATTTAGGTCTTCTAATTCATAAAATACCTTTGGTTTCATGTAAATTGGATTTAAAGCCATTCTGAACCATTTGGTTAAAATTTTGGTCAACTGACGGCCAAAATCGCTCACTGAAAGGGTTTTAACCATTCTAGAGGTTTTTATGATTCTTAGAGCCTCTGGGATCCCCTGAAAACTCAATTTTCTCATTTAAAGGTCCTACATTTGAGTTTTCTGAAAAGTTCCTAAAATTACAAAAATGCCATTGCTTTCTTTCCCCATTTTCTTAACTATTCTAGCGGGTTTTGGGGCATCTTAAGCTTCATATTCTTATCTTTTGAGGTCTAGATTATTACTCTAACTTTGTTTAACCTCAATTTTTTTCCATTTAGGGGACTTCTTTTTATAACTGACTGGTTTCGGGCCTTTTTAGAGTAGTTGGGTATTATAATGATAATATGCATTTTTTTGATAATGATAGCAATTGGAATGAATTTTACTCTTGAAGGGGTGAGGTTGTGTCAAAAGTCCCTTAAATTGGGTAAGGTGAGGCTAAAAGTCCTTAAATGTGGGTGAGATAAGGCAAAAGTCTTAAATATGAGTTAGGCTAAGTCAAAAGTCCCTAAAAGAGGGTGGGGCTAAATCAAAAGTCCTAAGTTATAGGGTGAGACTAGACCAAAAGTCTTTAGAGTTTGCTTTACTCTTAATAGAGCCATATGATCCCTTATGTATGAATATGATTGATTTTGGATGGTATAATATGCATACTTGCTCTTCTTGACCTTGAACATGCCATATATATGTGCTTGAATGATGAATGACCTATAGGGATTCCTTGAATCTCATTCTTCTCTATATTATTCCTAACCATGTCTAGAGAATCATCAAGAAAGCAAGGATGAGACCAAAGAGCATAAGACACCATACTTTGACAATAATTTAGGTTTTCATGTAATTTGTTGCACATAAAAAGATGTAATTGATGAATTTGAGATGTAACCCTTCATATATACTTAATAGCAAGTGCATATGGTGTATGTATCATTTTTAAGTGTAAATACAACAGATTATGTCAGTTGACCACACAAGTGTTATAATATGTTTGTATGTAATCGAAAGTGGGAGAGTGGACTTGAATTGCATGATGTTTGGGACATGACAAACCAGTCATATATGGTGTGTTTTATGTAACATCCGGTTTTCTGAAAATCCAAGGAAATGTAAGGAAACACGAGAAACGTAACATATGGTTTCTCCCTCAACGTACGAAATTCACCGGATATGAAAGGAAGTCCCCCAAATAGAATAAATTGAGGTCTAATAAAATTAGAATAATATTCTAGATCGTAAATAATGATGAGTCAAGGCTAGAGGTGCCCTAAAATTGAGGCTAAAATAGATGAAAAAAAAAGAGATCAAAAAAAGGTCTCGAAAAGCCTACAAAGTCAAGTATGAAGGAGCCAGGGACTAAAATGCAAAGAAAAGTTATATGTCAGGAAAAATGTATAAATTGCCCTAAAGTTCAGGGAACCCTAGTTTCATCCTCTATTTGAGGCTTTAAGCACGAATATCAAAAAATCAGGCAAGAATCTCAGAAATCCGTGACCTACGGTTAAACTCAGTTTGATGAAACGGGTCCAATGATGCCAAGTTGTTCGGATGGCCGAGCGGGATCCAGTCCGGGATCTAGTAATCCCGATCATTAGTCATGAGCAAAATGGAAAAAAAAAGTTGTAAGAACTATAGAAATAAAAATAGCTAAAGGGCTAAGAAACCCTAAAGGAGTTTCAGGAACAGAATTGCAGTAAATGAAAAGTTTATAGCACAATCATAATACAGAACGGTAAAAATTAAACCTATAGACCCGGGTGTTCAATTGACACCAAAATTTATAAGGATTGAGATTAAGGGCCCCTGACCCATGTTTGAAGCTTAATATGGCCAGAAAGTAGAGGAAATAATGTTCATAAATTTTAGAAAGTCTAGAGGTATGTATTGTACTGTAAAACCTTAATTGAGCTCAGACACTGATTTTTAGACTACTGTAAGGCCCAATAGTTGATTCTAAAGGCCCGATAAGAGAAGAGAAGATATGATTAGGGTTTTAGAGAAGATGAAACCTAAATATAAATATAGAATGAAAGGAAAAGAAGAAAAAGATTTTAGTTATTTTAAAGAATTAACCATGGTTAAGTTAGAAACTAACTATGGTTGAGTTAAAAGTTGACCATGGTTGAGTTAAGAAATTAACCATGGTTACTATCCATAACTTAAGGGCTAAGGCAAGGCTTCCAAGTGTGTGGCCAAGAATTTTTGGAAGAAGATGTTTAGTAATGAAATTAGAAAATCAAAAGAAAAAAAGGAATTGAAGGTTAAGATTTGATCTTGAAAAGGTTGATCCAAGGGTCCAAATTTAGTATGATCATTTAACTTCATTAGATTCATCTTCTTCACCTCCATTCCACCATTTTCACACCACACACAAGGAAGAAAGAAAGAAAAACGTGAAGAGAGAGAGAGAGAGGGAGAAAAAGTGGAAGATGAAGTGAAACTAAGCAAAACTACCACCATTCTTCACCAAATTTCTCCATCTTCTCCATCCTCCAACCATTTCTTCCAAAGGGCAGCTGCATATTCATCTTTTCTTCAAGGTGAAATGTTGCTCTAAGTGGGAAAAGAAAGGATTTTAGTGTGAGAAAACCAAAAGAAGCAAGGCTTAAGCTTAAAGAGTAAGTTTTCTCCATCTCATACTTATAAATCACATGCTTTAAGCTAGTTTTGTTAAACCCTAGCTATGAGTTATTTTTGGACAGCATATGAATCATTAGAAATGGAGTTTGTATGTTGAATATGAAGGCCTTGAAATAAAGTTTATATGTTGAACATGAAGGCCATATGAGCTTAGTTATTGTTGTTATGTGCTGAAACTTTAGAAAACACAAAGATTGTAATTTTTGGGAAAATAGAAAGCATAGGGAGATGCTGTCCGAATTTTCCCAAAACTTTTATGGTGTTTTCTTGATGTCTTAAAGTCATGTATACCAAATTTCAAGTCCTAAAACATAAAGGAAAAGTCTATGGAATTTTTAGAACCAAAGAAACGCACTTTGAGCCTAAAACGGAGCTAGATTATGTGATGACAAAAATGTAATGTTGGAGCTGGAATTTGATAATTTTATCTATTCCAATGGATTTAAAAGCGTGTTTTTAGCTAGGAATACCCATGGAAAAGCCCCCAAAACGCATGGGATAAATTCCTAAATTTTGGCCAAGAAATGCATACTATTCGGCCATAGTGAATGGGAATGGAAGGAGTTGGATTTTTCCAATTCCAATGGTCCCATTAAGTTTAAAAGGGGTCATCCTACTTTAGAAGTTAAGGTTTATGTGTTGATTGTAATGAATTATTATTATGATTATAGGATTTGATGTTGTTTTTGGAACTCCAAAAGCAAGTAAATCGAGTCCCAAGGATTGAGGAGCAAAGTTTGCTAAGGTAGTAGTTTTCCTCTCTCTTTCCTTAAGCTTGTATGTTTGTATAATGATGAGTGTTATGCTATATCAAGTTGTCATTTATGCTGTAAGATAAGACATGTATGCTTAGATTGTGCTTGGCCTTGTATGAAATTCCTTATATTGCTATGCGATATGTGGCATCTTGACTGGCATTATGTTATGTACTCACATGCTTGCTTGTGAATGAGATTGGTTTACTACTACTGAGATTTCATAATCTCACCCCAAATATAACCCATGCTAGGTCCGAGTTCAAGCAAATAAAGGGGCAAAGGATGTGGAAGCATAAATTGAGGACCTTACTTTTATGCACCACATTTTGTTATGTAATTAAATATTTTAGATTACTGCGTGTATGAGTTACGTTATGATACTGTAAGGTACTCAGATATGAAATGGAAAGCCATGTATATACCGAACCTTGAAGTAAAAAGAGTATGACTAGCACTTAAGATACAAGAATGCCTGTGCTTATATAAAGGCAAAATAATAAGAATAATAATATGACCAATGAGGGATAAAATTATCCAAATTGTTGTAGGGGCAACTTTATATGAACTCATATGTGCTCTGCTAAGTAAGCATTTTCCCCATGTAAAGGGCTTAGAGAGCTTGAAGTAGAGCCCCGAACCGCCTCATACGAGTTTTCTATAATTAATTATATATTTTCAAAGTTAGATAAGAAATTGGAAATGACCAAATGAATAATGAAATTGTATGAGGAAGCTTTTAAAAAGAAAATTTTTTTATCAGTTCAGGTTTCTGTTGACTCCTCTAAGTTTTATATGAGGTAATTGTAGTAGGAAAAGTGTTATAAAATAAGGTATGACATTTATGGTATCAGAGCAAAGTTTCAGGCTTTTCTATGGTTGTATATGGCTTGAGGATACTATAAGGCTATGTAAAGGTTTATTGAGTTATGAAAAGCCTTATATGAGGTATCTTGGGTGTGTAAAAGTGACTTATGTTTTTAGTTATACTAAATGAGTTGTGAATGGTCGTGAGTAGGTGGTCAGTTGTAGGTGAGATTGGCCTTCAGTTCTAGAACAGAGTTATGTGATCCAATGGCTAGAGCCTTGTAATTTATAGTGGCTCGCCGGGATCAGTGGCAAGCTCCGAGCTAGTAAAGAGGCTTGCCTAGAGAGGTTATGAAAGGCCTAATCTCCCTGAGTGCCACACTCAGACCATTCGAGGATGTCTTGCCCAATGTAGGAGCAAGTAGTGAGATAGCATAGTATGCGGTAAAGCTGCCACCGCACAGAGTGAAGGTTAAGAGAGTTCTTTACCTCTAGCCATGACACCCAGATATTATGATGAAGTGAAGAACCCAGAAAAGTAATTCCCTTAAGCCAGAGGTTTGAGTTATAAGTTACACTCCCTAAAGCCCCGACAGCCCAGAGGTGGTAGTTAGTTATGTATGTAAAGCAAGAGGTGGAATCCTCTAGCTTTGATGATGGGCTGCAACCAGAGATGGTGAGGCTCGGATCATATAGCTCAAGAAAAAGCTCCTGGTTATAGTAGAGTGTACTGTGACATGAAAGGCCTTATTGGTCATATTCAGGCTAACATGAGAAATGAGCTACTATGGGATCTATTGATGCACAGAGAGCAGGGACCCTTAGTATAAATAAAGAAGAAGAACAGTAAAGGGTGACAAAAAAAAAATCAGTAAGTAACTCGTGATTAGTGGGCCTAGTAGTTGAAACTGAGAAGGGAATTCTTAGATAATATCAAACACAAGAATAATAAGGTTGTTGAGACCCGCCTATAAGGCATTGACTCCAACCTAGAATGCTACTCTATGAAACACTAAATGACAGAGATTCAAAAGAGAATAAGAATAGGTTAAGAAGTACTAAGTTCATTGTAAGTCCACCTTCTCTCATACATGGATGTGTGTTTAGCTTGTTTTAGAATGTGTGTATATGTATTTTCAAGCTATGAAAAGTATGCTAGCATGCCTTTACATGTCATGATCCTTGATGCTATGTTATCTTTTAAATGAATCCATGATGTTTGTATGAGTTTGCTTGAGTGAGGAGAGGCCAAGAACTCTTCCCTTTGGTGAGGATGAGCCAAGAAGCCTTGAGCTTGGTTGAGACAAAGCAAGGAGTCTCCCAATAGCAAAGTGGGCTCTTAAGAGTATGGTTGAGTCCAAAGCTCTTAAAGAATGGGTGAGGCAAGTCCAAAACCCATGAGGAGAAGTGTGAGGCCAATCCAAACACTTGGGGAACTCTTGAATGTCTTGTATGATTGATTCATGTGCTTTAGTAGTGACTAAATGAGTAGACTGAGCATAGAAAAGTAAGCAAATAGGGGTCCAATAGTCAGTCCGACGAGCTCCCTAATATGAGAATAATGTAGGGTTAAGGCACATGAGTAATTAAAACACCTAGTAGAGCATAAGTCTTCAGTAAGGTAGAATCCAGACTTTGAAGGTGCATGTCTTGGATTTGGGTTAATGGAACCCTAAAATCATTATAATGTGCTCCTGGGAATAAGACTAAAGAGGTTGAACAGAGAGAAAGCCTAGCTCCAATATGAAAGTAGAAACAAGTTGAGACAAACAGTGAGTGCCTTAGTACCCTCAAAGAAGCTAGAGGGGAGCTAGAGACCGCCTGAGAAAGTGAGTCTTTGCATTATATAGAGAAAGAGTGTAAGTCAAGAGTGCCATAGAATGTAATTCCTGGATTTCATGAAATAGACCTTTCCTACAAAGGAATGCTTTAGTTAAGAGCAAAGCAAGAGTAAGAGCAAAAAGTAAACCCCCTTGATGTTATAGAGAATGAATAAGTAGAGGAACCCGAGAAAAGGTAGGTGCTCGAGTGTAAAGAAACTTTAACTGGGAACAGAAACAACCAGTAGTAGAACATCCTCTTACCCAAGTAAGAGGATAAGAAGGTAAAAAGAGAAAGAAAATATAACAGTGTTCAAGCCGAGGATATAATAAATTGAGAATAGATATTGAGTTGATGTGCTCAAGTGTTTAAGAAAGCACACTTATCTTTGGCATAGATGCCCTTCTAGCATGATACTGCCTGAAGTAAAAATAGCGGGCAATGCAGAGAGATCTCATGATGTAGTAGAGAAAGAATCCTACTTTCCCCGAGAACTCTGCGAGAATAGGGCAAATAGAAAGAAGAAAGAGAGGGATACTTTAGATTATTAGGAAACTTGAAATATTTAGGCGATAGTGGCTTTGAGCTCAGTCCTGAGACGCCCGTGTATTAGTGTTTAATGTTATGATTTGCTCACAACAATGGTTGCATGATATTAGGCCTGATCAACCTAATAGTTTTGTGACTTGAGTGCGTAGCAAACAACGACATTAATCACCAAAGTGTCCTAATAATCAAAGGGTATCCTAGTTAGTTAAATAATGAGATAAGTCAGAAAAGAAAGGTAAAGGGATTCCAGTAATATCAAAATGATAAGAAAAGCATGCAGAAAGGAATCCCTAGTAAAGAATGTTCAGATTCAGATAGCATGAGTTCAGTACATATGATTTAAGTCCCTTATAGTACATGTAAACAAAATGAATAGAGACCAATGCATAGCCTCTCTCTAGCCAGACATGTTAACCACACTCAGAGTGTGAGATGTCCTAATGCCAAAGCACTTAAAAGCAAAACATGAGCATAGTTAGTAACTGCAGGATATGAGAGAAAAAGATAGACAAGTACAGTTAGAGTAAGAAAAGAAAGCCCAAGTAAAGAGAGGCTAAAGTGGAAATCTGAGGATCCTATGAGGGGCAATGAGTGAAAAATTTAAAATGCTCCCTAGTATCAGTATGACAGGATCTTGGAGAATCAAATCACGTAGAACCCACTTCACACGGAGAGCATGATGTACCTCTGAGTTTAGCCTCAGCTATTATGAACAAAGGTTACCGGACTTGGTGAGCATGTATTTTACTATCAAATACAGTGATCTTAGGCTTTGACATCTCCCAGAGATGGATCGCAATAGATCCTAGCATAGCACAGCAGGTTGCAGTAGATCCTAGCAGGGCTCTGAGAGGTCGCAGTAGACCTAGGGGTCGTAGTAGATCCCACAAAGTTACATAGAGCCCTAGCCACAGCATGATAGTTCTCTGGTAGAGATGACAGCCTTAGATAGTTTTATAGAGTACTTAGTCTCAGAGACCAGTACAGTTTCAGCTAGCTTTTGTCTTAGAGACTAGAGACCTCCTGAGTCTGGTAGACTATTGCTATAGAGATATGAAGGCTTTACTCAGATAGTTAGACCACTGACTAGATCTCTCTAAAGATGAGCATAGTGTATGGGATGAAGAAAGCAAGAAAGTAGCCTTTCAGAGCTAAAGCCAAAAAAACCACTACCCAGTAGATATTAGCCCTAACCAAGGGATAGAGAGATCCCTATATGCTAGCTTATATATTCAGAAAGGGGTCGGGTGAAGTTGTAAATAAGGAAAGTGGTACAATATGTCTCCATTAATCGAGACTATGAGTATAGTTAGCATCCCACAAGAATTTAGCAGTAGTCAGTGGTAGTTACTCTTCGATGTTAGTATAGGATAGAGTAAGAGCATAATGATCAGTTATTTAGCCAAAGAGTTATATAAGCCCTCTGAAGTGAATAAAGAAAGTAAAACACAAGTTTAAACTTAAACAGGCAAAGGTAAGAAAAGACCAGTTAGCAAGGATATAAGAAATGTAAGATGAGAATGTACCCTAAATTTTGAGGACGAAATTTATTTAAGGGGGGGAGAAATGTAACATCCGGCTTTCTGAAAATCCAAGAAAATGTAAGGAAACGCGAGAAACATAACATATGGTTTCTCCGTCAATGTACTAAATTCACCGGATATGAAAGGAAGTCCCCCAAATAGAATAAATTAAGGTCTAATAAAATTAGAATAATATTCTAGATCGTAAATAATGATGAGTCAAGGCTAGAGGTTCCCTAAAATTGGGGCTAAAATAGATGAAAAAAAAAAGATTAGAAAAAAAGTTCCGAAGAGCCTCCAAAGTCAAGTACGAAGGAGCCAGGGACTAAAATGTAAAGAAAAGTTATATGTCAGAAAAAATATATAAATTGCCCTAAAATTCAGGGAACCCTAGTTTCACCCTCTATTTGTGGCTTTAGGCACAAATATCAAAAAATCAGGCAAGAATCTCAGAAATTTATGACCCACGGTTAAACTTAGTTTGATGAGACGGGTCCAATGATGCCAAGTTGTTCGGATGGCCGGGCGGGATCCGATCCGGGATCTGGTTATCTTGTGAGCAAAATGAAAAAAAGAAGTTGTAAGAACTATAGAAATAAAAATAGCTAAAGGGCTAAGAAACCCTGAAGGAGTTTCAGGGACAGAATTGCAATAAATGAAAAGTTTATAGCACAATCTTAATACAGAACGGTGAAAATTACACCTATAGACTCGGGTGTTCAATTGAGATCGAAATTTATAAGGATTGAGGTTAAGGGCCCCTGACCCATGTTTGAAGCTTAATATGGCCAGAAAGTAAAGGAAATAATGTTCATAAATTTTAGAAAGTCTAGAGGTATGTATTGTACCGTAAAACTTTAATTGGGCTCAGACACTAATTTTTAGACTACTGTAAGGCCCAATAGTTGATTCTAAAGGCCCGATAAGGGAATAGAAGATATGATTAGGGTTTTAGAGAAGATGAAACCTAAATATAAATATAGAATGAAAGGAAAAGAAGAAAAAAAATTTAGTTATTTTAAAGAATTAACCATGGTTAAGTTAGAAACTAACTATGGTTGAGTTAAAAGTAGACTGTGGTTGAGTTAAGAAATTAACCATGGTTACTCCCCATAACTTAAGGGCTAATACAAGGCTTCCAAGTGTGTGGCCAAGAATTTTTGGAAGAAGATATTTAGTTATGAAATTAGAAAATCAAAAGAAAAAAAGGAATGGAAGGTTAAGATTTGATCTTGAAAAGGTTGATCTAAGGGTCCAAATTTAGTATGACCATTTAACTTCATTAGATTCATCTTCTTCACCTCCATTCCACCATTTTCACGCCACAGACAAGGAAGAAAGAAAGAAAAACGTGAAGAGAGAGAGGGAGGGAGAAAAAGTGGAAGATGAAGTGAAACAAAGCAAAACTATCACCATTCTTCACCAAATTTCTCCATCTTCTCCATCCTCCAACCATTTCTTCCAAAGGGTAGTTGCATATTCATCTTTTCTTCAAGGTGAAATGTTGCTCTAAGTGGGAAAAGAAAGGATTTTAGTGTGAGAAAACCAAAAGAAGCAAGGCTTAAGCTTAAAGAGTAAGTTTTCTCCATCTCATACTTGTAAATCACATGCTTTAAGCTAGTTTTGTTAAACCCTAGCTATGAGTTATTTTTGGACAGCATATGAATCATTAGAAATGGAGTTTGTATGTTGAATATGAAGGCCTTGAAATGAAGTTTATATGTTGACCATGAAGGCCATATGAGCTTAGTTATTGTTGTTATATGCTGAAACTTTGGAAAACACAAATATTGTAATTTTTGGGAAAATAGAAAGCATGGGGAGATGCTGTCCGAATTTTCCCAAAACTTTTATGGTGTTTTCTTGATGTCTTAAAGTCATGTATACCAAATTTCAAGTCCTAAAACATAAAGGAAAAGGCTATGGAATTTTTAGAACCAAAGAAACGCACTTTGGGCCTAAAACGGAGCTAGATTATGTGATGACCAAAACGTGATGTTAGAGCTGGAATTTGATAATTTTATCCATCCCAATGGATTTAAAAGGGTTATTTTAGCTAGGAATACCCATGGGAAAGCCCCTAAAACATATGGGATAAATTCCTAAATTTTGGCCAAGAAATGCATACTATTCGGCCATAGTGAATGGGAATGGAAGGCGTTAGATTTTTTCAATTCCAATGGTCCCATTAAGTTTAAAAAGGGTCATCCTACTTTAGAAGTTAAGGTTTATGTATTGATTGTAATGAATTATCATTATGATTATAGGATTTGATGTTGTTTTGGGAACTCCAAAAGCAAGTAAAGTGAGTCCCAAGGATTGAGGAGCAAAGTTTGCTAAGGTAGTAGTTTTCCTCTCTCTTTCCTTAAGCTTGTATGTTTGTATAATGATAAGTGTTATGCTATATCAAGTTGTCATTTATGCTATAAGATGAGACATGTATGCTTAGATTGTCCTTGGCCTTGTATGAAATTCCTTGTATTGCTATGCGATATGTGGCATCTTGACTGGCATTATGTTATGTACTCACATGCTTGCTTGTGAATGAGATTGGTTTACTACTACTAAGAATTCATAATCTCACCCCAAATATAACCCATGCTAGGTTCGAGTTCAAGCAAATAAAGGGGCAAAGGATGTGGAAGCATAAATTGAGGACCTTACTTTTATGCACCACATTTTGTTATGTAATTAAATATTTTAGATTACTACATGTATGAGTTACGTTATGATACTGTAAGGTACTCAGATATGAAATGGAAAGCCATGTATATACCTAACCCTGAAGTAAAAAGAGTATGACTAGCGCTTAAGATGCAAGAATGCCTGTGCTTATATAAAGGCAAAATAATAAGAATAATAATATGACCAATGAGGGGTAAAATTGTCCAAATTGTTGTAGGGGCAACTTTATATGAACTCATATGTGCTCCGCTAAGTAAGCATTTTCCCTGTGTAAAGGGCTTAGAGAGCTTGAAGTAAAGCCCCGAACCGACTTCATACGATTTTTCTATAATTAATTATGTATTTTCAAAGTTAGATAAGAAATTGGAAATGACCAAATGAATAGTAAAATTGTATGAGGAAGCTTTTAAAAGGAAAAAATTTTTATCAGTTCAGGTTTTCGTTGACTCCTCTAAATTTTATATGAGGTAATTGTAGTAGGAAAAGTGTTATAAAATAAGGTATGACATTTTACATTTGAGATGTGCCCAAGTGGTCACATGAACTAAAGTAATCTATTTTGAAGCATTTGGACCCAAAATTGCATCACATTGAGCCATATTTTACATCTAAACCAAAAATTAAACAAATGGACAAATTTTGGGATGAAATTTGGTAGGTTTTAAAGCTCATTTAGAGGTTTTATTAGAGCTAAATAACATAATTTTTTAAGCTCTGTAGAATTTATTATAAATTTTTAAATTGGCTAAAAATTACAAAAATTCAGTACACTGTTCATATGGTTCACATATGATATTTCATGTATTTTAAGGGCTAATGAACTCTAACGCCTTTAAGCTTTTACAAGCATATAGTTGGAGTTATAAGCTTTCCATAGCCACCAAGTTTGCATAAATTGGAGTTGTATAGCTTAAGATATGCATTTTTTAAGTTTAAGGTTTGTTATATGAATTTCATCTTTGCAATAGGTATTGTTCCATTGACTTTCCTAGACCAAATGAATTCAATTTCACTTGAAATTTTTACAACATGTAGTTCATATCCTAAACTTTCTATAGACACCTAATTTGTGTGAATCAAAATTTTCTAACTTAAGATATGAATTTTTAAAGTTGTCATTTAGTATGTGCAAAGGTGCAAAGTGTGGTCCGAAATTTGTGACCATTTTGTGATGTTTTGAGCTTAGTAAACTTGTGTGACATGAATTTTGGGATTTCTATGATGAGCATAATTATTTATGCAAAATTTAAGGAATTGATGTTTTAATAATGATAAGAACTATTGCCAAAAGTATTGATATAAGAGAATTGTTGTTGTTAATAGAAGATCAGATTAAATTTATATACATCTTATGATGGTATGACAAATTTGGGAACTTATATGATGAAAATAATTATTTGAGCACAATTAGAGAAATTGATGTTTTAATAATGGTAAATTCCACTGCCAAAAGTGTTAATATGAATAATTGTTGTTATAAAAGAATATGGTATGATATGTATGTATATTCCTTGATGGTATGGCAATGTCAATTGACCCTAGTAAAGTAGAGTTAGTGCTAAAGTGGGAAAAACCTAAGACTATCACTGGGATCAAAAGTTTCTTAGGTATAGCTGGATACTACCATAGATTCATAAAAGGAATAGCTTCATCTTTGACTAACTTGACTAGGAAATGAAGCCCTTTTGTCTAGAACATTGAGTGTGTGTAGACTTTCCAAACCTTAAAAGAAAAGTTAACTACTACTCCAGTGTTAATCATACTTGATCCGTTAGTAACTTTTGAAGTGTATAGTGATGCATCTAAGAAAGGGTTACAACATGTGTTATGTCATACCATTAAAGATTATACATAAATCTCATGCTATGTTCCTCTTTTAACAACAAATGAATATATTCATACTTTTGGCAGTAGAATTCACCATTATTAAAGGCATCAATCATATAATTTGTGTGCAATACATACAAGCAATTCAAGACACTTAAGCAACTAAAAAGCCCTATTTCTTCCATAGCCTCGGCCTAAAGGGGTTTGTATAGCTAGGTAGAGTTTTAAATTTTTCTAAAACCATTTTTAAGTCATATATGATGAATGAATATGAAGGGAAGCCTTGGGAGAAATTTAGAAACCATAGAAAGTGAGTTAGTGCTATGTTGCATAATGAGACTTAAAGAAGCAACATGTAGTTAGGCTCTTGGTTTTGATTGTGTGATGATTCCAAGAGGCTTAAAAGGAGTCAAGAATCATATTTTGAAAGGAAAGAATAGAGCTTAGAATTTAATTGAGGGGTGTTGCTTCATTAGGTACAATTATAGAACCATAATAAGGTTTATAGAGCAAGTTAGTGTTTAAGTGAGCTAGGTGGCCTTAGAATTAATTCCATGAACCTAATTGGCTTCCATAAATTGTGTTTAAGCTAAGAGAAATCATCCCCAGACTTTTGTATGTGTGTGGCCAAAAAAGAGAGCTTGCATTCAAGGGAAAAAGTGTTTAATTGTATCCAAGGTAGCTCTCTCCACCTTCTCTCATGCATGGATGTGTGCTTAACTTGTCTTGAATGTATGTATGGTGAGGATGAGCCAAGAACCCTTGAGATTAGTTAAGACAAAGCAAAGAGTCTCCCAAAAGCAAGATGGGCTCTCAAGAGTATGGTTGAGTCCAAGAATCTCTTAAAGAATGGGTGAGGCAAGTCCAATATCCACAAGAAATTGGGTGAGGCCAATCCACTTGCTTGGCAAGCCTTTGTATGCTATATATGACATTATCAAATGATGAAAATGCTTCTTGAATGTTTGCACATGTCAACATGACCATACATGCATTTATGAGACTTGTTTGCATCCATTATATATGATTGAATGGGAAATGAGCTATTAGGATTCTTTGAATCTCATTCCCTCCTCTCCAATAATCTAACATGCTAGGTGGACTAAGTGGACAAGGTAATGGAAGCCAACCACCTTGAAGAGAAGAGATTGACACCAATATGTATGGTTTTTGCTCTTTAAAGCCATAATGATGCCTAATGATGTAACTTATTGTTGTAAATGGTTTATGGCCTTTGGAACATATGTAATTCTAATAATATGTTATGTTTAAATGGGAGAATGTATTATGTGATCACTAGTATGCAAATTGAGTATGTATGGGCAATGTAGCTTCTTGAATTAGTTTATGGAATTATGCATATGTGTGAATGAGATGGCTAAAATGAGATGCATGATGGTTGGAACCATTTGGGCTGCTCACACAAGTCCTAATTATGATTTTGGACTTGCCCAAAAGGTTTCAAATCCCAAGGAAAGCCATTTGGACATTTTGGTATCCCATATGGAGCCAAAATTGACCATAATTGAACTCTATGTCACTTTTATCCAAATGAGCTCTTCTTGATCTGAGATTTGGCATGTAATTAGACCTTTTTGGGAAGCTAAAGAACAGAATTTTTGGAGGTCTAGAGAATATTTGATGAATTTTCAAAGTTAAGAATTTTTTGGTTTTGGTCATGTCACTGTTCATACTAGTCCAAAAATGAAATCTGTCACATAGGGCTCAAATAATGTCCAATTACACAAAATTTTATAAAACAAAACTAGACATTCACAGTGACTTATACCAACTAGAAGCACCTCATTTGGATGTCTAGAGAGGGAGATATGAATTTTTAAAATTCTGTCCAGTATCAGAAACTCCAGCCGACCTCTGTTATTATTTGATTGAATTTTGAGGTCTGGACGTGCCTGAGCTAGTTTGGAGTTATTTTTCTCCTCTAGCTAACATCCACAACTTTTCAGATTGGTATCATTTGCATGGATTGGATTTTTTTGAAATTAATTAAATATTTTCAAAATTTACTGTAGAAATTTATGATAGCACTAGTGGATAGCCTGACCTCTGGACCATTTCGCATGCAAATGTCCTGTGTGTTGGATGTTATGGTCTATAAATATTTTTAGTATGAAGTAGTAGGCACTATAGCTTTCTATAATAACCAAGAATGAATGATTTTGATTTTTCTAGAATTAATTATGATTTTCCAAAGTTATGATAAAAAAGTGGAAAAATCTAGCCGAAAATGTGTATGTATATTTTATGCTTTCCTTCGAGTTCCTTGAGATGTAAGCCACACTTGATGATGCAAATGAGTTGTATTCATGTAATTAAATATGAGAATGTGATGTATCAGCTCACATCGTCCACGTGACACCGGATGAAATTTTCATACGCAACGCAACGTAAAAAAATGTATTATTTTAATAGATTTTTTCTCACTTCCTTCATGGGATGTATCATATGAGCATGTAAATGTGTATGAAATGAGTTAGAAATATAAGGTATCCCATCAAAGGAAGCAAAGAAATTCCAAGGATACCAAGAAGAAGCATAGCCTTGGCCTAAGGGACTTGAAGTACCTAGGGGAAGTTTTAATTTGTTCCAAGCTCATTTTTTAGTCACATATATATGATGGATGAAGATGAGGAGAAACCTTGGAAAAAATTTAGGAGGCCTAGGGAATGAATTAGTAGTTTAGGTTCCATATTATGGCCTAAAGAAGCAACACTTAGTTAGGCTCCTTGTTTTGATTGTGTGATGACTCCAAGAGGTTTAAATGGGATCAAGAATCATAAATGAAAGGAAAGAATGGAGTCTAGAAGTCAAATGATGGATGTTGCTTCATTAGGTGCATTTAGGAACCATAAATGAACCATAAGACAAAGTTAAAGTTCCAAGTAGATAGGTAGTTTTAAGAATGGTCCCAATAGCATAATTAGTTTCTATTTTGTGTATTTAGGCCAAAAGAAACAAGCCTCCCATTATTGTGAGTGTGTGGCCGAGGAAGGGAGTGTATTTTCAAGAGAAAAAGCATGCTTGTATGGCAAAGGTAGCTTTCTCCTCTTTCCCTCATGCATGGATGAATGTTTGTCCTATCTTTGAATGTGTGTATGTGTGTTTTAAGCCATGAAAAGTGTTCTAGCATGTTCATATGTGCCATGGTACCATGATGTAATATTATGTTTTCAAATGATGTTTTATATATTTGCTTAGGTTTGCTTAAGTATGGTGAAGCCAAGAACTCTCTAGCTATGGTGAAGATGAACCAAGAACCCTTAAGAATGGTTGAGATAAAGCTTAGAGTTTCCCAAGAGTAAGGCTTAGTTCAAGGCCTTTAAGAAAAAAGGTGAGGCAAGTTCAATAACCTTGAAGAGAATAAGTGAGGCTAATCCACTTACTTGGCAAGCCTATGTATGCTTTGTATGACTTGTTCAAATACTAAGAATGCTTTTTGAATGGTCACACTTTCCATTATGCTCATGCATGCATTTTTAAGACTTAAATTTCATTCTTTATGTATGATTGAAAGGGAGATGAGCTATTGGGATTCTTTGAATCTCATTCCCTCCTCTCCAATGTCATAATATGCTAGGTGGACCAAATGAGCAAGGTAATGGAAGCCACCAAGTTAAGAGATGAAAGATTGACAATAAAGTGTTTAGTTTTGCTTATTTTGTAGCCATATGAATGGCATATGATGTAATACTATGATGAAATTATTGTATAATCATTTGAACATGTGTAATTACCTAAATATTTAATGTATGTATGAGTTTTGGTGCCAAATGAATGATAATGTAAATTTTAGGTAGTGAATGGCAACTTAAAGTGTATGTATTTTGTATATCGCATGGGGTGAGAGAGTTACTTTTAAATTTTTGGGTTTATGCACCTTTGAGACATGTTTGGTAAACCATTTTGGTGCTTTCCCACGTGCTTAAGTTGTAATATATGATTTTTCTTAAACGACAGAAATGGGTGCATTTTCAAAGCAAGTCCCCCGAAATGAATTAGTTAAGGTCTCAAAAAATTTAAGTAGCATTCTAGACTCCTAAAAATGAGAATCTCAAGCTTAAACAGAAAGAAAAATAGAGCTAGAATGAAGAAACAAAATTGAACAAAAAACTTACGAAATGTAATAGCATTTTCATAATTTTGAGCAAATTTTGGAATTCAAGAGGGCTTTTTAAATGAAAGTTTTGAGTTCTTCGGGGTTCTCAAAGGCTTTGAAAACCATGGGAAGCCCCAGGACAGTTAAAACTGCTCTAGTGGATATTTTTCAACATCGGTGTACCCAAACTTTGATGAATTCGTTCGAGAAGATTTTAGCTCCAATTTGAGTGATTCCAAAGGCATTTTACTAAATTGGGAACCTAAATTTCATAATCGAAAAGATGGTTCTCAAAAAGGAGCTAAAATGAACTAGAAACAAAAATGCCAAAATGAAAGGGCAAAATTAAAATTTTTGAAAAGTCTTTCTTCCTCCCACCTATATATATAGGGCGCCCCACCTCTCCACTCACTTAGCCACTTATGTTTCTGCCATAAACCAGAGAAAAACCCTAAGGAGAGAGGCTCACAAGAGGGAGAGGAAGAGAAAGAGAAATCAAAGGCAAAAAGGTATGGATTTTTTGTTGTTTTTCAAGCTCTTTTTTTTAGCAAACCTCTTCTTCTTCATTTCCCTTTCTTTCCTATGGTTATCTTGAAGCATATGGATCTATTTTAAGGGAAGACCAAAGGGAAAAATTCGGATTTGAAGAGAGGAGGCTAAAGAAAGGAAGATTCAAGCAAGAAAATAAGGAAAAATAAAGTAATTCTTCCTTCCATGATAGCTACCCCTTGCTCCTCTTCTCTCCTTGGTTCGCCCTACTCAAGAAGCTACAAGAGGGCTTGGATTTTGGGCAGAACCAAGGGTGAATCTTAGGAAAAGGAGTGTGGAGAATAAGAATATGCAAAGGGAATTAACAAATAACCATGAAAATTCAAGAAAGTAAATCTAGGGTTTCATGTGTTTCTTGTAAAATCTGACTTGATACCTTAATTCTTATGCCTAAATGAAAGTTTAAATGAGCTCTTAAGATTCCTAAAAGTCTCCCCATGTGCTTCATCCATTAAGAAAACAAAGCAAAGTCCATAGGTGCCAAAACTAAGCATAGTCTCGGCCTAGATGAATTAGGGTACCTAAGGAGAGTTTTAATTTGTTCCAAGCTCATTTTTAAGTCATATATGATGAATGAAGATGAAAGGAAGTCTTAAAAAAAATTTAGAAACCATAGAAAGTGAGTTAGCCTTGTATGTTCCATAATATGACCTAAAGAAGCAACACTTAGTTAGGCTCTTTGTTTTAATTGTGTGATGACTCCAAGAGGCTTAAAAGGAGTCAAGAATCATATATAAAAGGAAAGAATAGAGCCTAGAACTTATTTGATGGGTGTTGCTTCATTAGGTGCCTTCTTGGAACCATAAAGGGGTTAATAGACTAAGTATTTAAGGAAAATATGTGGCCTTAGAATTAATTCTATGAACCTAACTGGCTTCCATAAATTGTGTTTAGGCCAAGAAAAACCAACCCCACACCTTTGTGTGTGTGAGGCCGAGGAAGGGAGATCAAATTCAAGGAGAAAAGTGTGTGGTTGCATCTAAGGTAGCTTACTCCTCCTTCTCTCATGCATAAATGTATGCTTGACTTGTCTCTGAATGTGTGTGTATGTTTTAAGCTATTAAAAGTATTCTAGCATGAGCTTTATTCCATGACACCATGATGTTACATTATGCTTTCAATTGATGTCTAAGATGTATGCTTGGGTTTGCTTGAGTGTGGAGAAGCTAAGAACTCTTGAAATTGGTTTAGACAAAGTAAAGAGTTTTCCAAGAGTGAAGTTGACTCCCACGAGTAAAGTTTAGTCAAAAACCTCTTAAAGAAATGGGTGAGGCAAGTCCAAAATCCACAAGTGAATGGGTGAGGCAAATCCACTTACTTGGCAAGCTTATGTATGCTATGTATGACTTACTCACATGCCAAGATTACTTCTTAAATGTTCATGTTATTCAATATGTCCATGCATGCATTTGTAAGACATGGTTTGCATACTTTATATATGGTTGAAATGGGAGATGAGCTATTGGAATTTTTTGAATCTCATTCCCTCATCTCCAATGTTCTAACATGCTAGGTGGATCAAGTGGATAAGGTAATGGGAGCCAACAACTTGGAAGATAAGAGAATGACAACATACTACATAGATTTTGCTTGTTTATGGCCATATGAATGGCAAAGTGGCTTTGTATATATTATTTTTGAGATGTAAACTCATGTATGAGTGTAAAAACTATATGTGGTATGAAATCAATGGAAATGGAAAGTTTGGCTTCTTGATGGCTTGGTGTATTAGTGTATTAATGGAAGTGGAATGGCCAAGTTAAGATGCATGAGGTTTAGAACCACTTGGGTAGTTTATACAAGTCATATTAATACTTTTAAACTTGCCCAAGAGGTGCCAAACATCAAAGGAGGCCATTTGGGCATATTTGGTATCTCATATGAAGTAAAATTGACCATATTGGTGAGCTAAACCTCTTTTTGTCCAAATGAGCTCTTCTTGGTCTAGAATTTGGCATGCATCTAGATCTTATTGAGATCTTTTTGGGAAGCTAAAGTGCAGAATTTTTGAAGGTCTATGGAATATTTTATGAATTTTCAAAGTTGGAAATTTTTCTAGTTTTGGTTTAGTGCATTGTTCATTCTGGTTCACAATGAAACTCTGTCACTCATGGGGCAAATAATGTAAAATTGCCACAATTTTACAAGGAGAAACTAGACCTTCCCAGTGACTTGAACCAATTGAAAGCACCTCATTTGGATGTCTAGAGAGGGAGATAGAAATTTTTGAAGTTTCTACCCAGTATCAGGCGTCTAGTCAAACCTGTGTTACTGTTTGATTAGTTTTTGAGCCCTGGACGTGCCTAGACTAGTCTAAAATTATTTTTGCAATCTATCTAACATCCATAGCTTTCTAGATTGGTATTATTTGCATGGATTGATTTTTTTGAAATTAATTGGATATTTTTGAAATTTATAGTAGAAATCTATATCAGTACCAGTAGCCAGTAGGATCTTTGTACCTTTTTTGATATCAAACATCATCCAAATACTATATTCATGACTTGAAATTATTTTTAGTGTAAATTTAACACTCATAGCTTTCCAGGAAGCTATAGCATGGCAGATTTCGATTTTTCTAGAATTAGTTATGATTTTTCAAAGTTTGTGACAGAAACCATGGAATTCTGGCCGAAGCTATACTATGATATTTTATGTGTTTCTTGCACTTGCATGAGTTCTAGGCCACTTTTAGTAATGGAATTAAGTTGTATCTATGTAATGAAATATGAGAATATGATACATGAACTCACATGGCCCACAAGACATCGAATGTAAATTTCATCCCTTACGTAACGCTAAAATATTCATTATTTTAATGCTTTTCTTTTAGAATTTGTATGATTCTTGGGAATGAGCTTAAACAAGGGATGAGATGTGATATGCAATTATGGTGTTACATAAGTGGCCATGGTTGCCTTAGAAACCAAAATGGACCCCCTATGAGACACAAAATGAGCCATTTTACAACCTAATATCAAAATCTAATCAAATGAATGAATTTGCTCATGAAATTTGGCATGCATATAGATCTCATCTAGAAATTTTTGGAAAACTAAAGATCAGATTATTTGGATCTCTATGGAATTAATTATAATTTTTCAAAGTTGGCATTTTTCTATTAAACTAATGCAAACACTGTTCATTTGGTTAGTTATTTGGGTTGTGTCATGAAAGAGTCCAATGGTGTCCGATACTTATGAAATTTTACAGGAATAAATTAGACATGATAAGCTTTCCATAGCAACTAAGATCATCCCAATTAGACATTTGAGTAGGGAGATATGAATTTTTGAAGTTGGAGGATAGTACCAGTAGTGACAGGCAACATTTGTTACTATTACATCAATTTTTGGTAGCTAGATGTCCCTGTTGTGGTCTAGAATTATTTTTAGCATAAATTATACATCTGTACTTTCCATAATGATATAGTGTGCTTGATTTCTATTTTTTTAGAATAAGTTATGATTTTTCAAAGTTCATGATAAAATTCTAAAATTCCAACCCAAGGCTGCACACTATATTTTCATGTATACCATCCACTTGCATGAGTTCTAGGCCACTTCTTGAGATGTTTTTAAGTTGTAATTGTATATTTAAATATGAGAATGAGATGAATGAGTTCATATGGTCCACAGGATACCGAATGAGAAATTTATGCACGATGTAATGTAATTAAATTGATTATTTTTAATGGTTTTCCTTCTTCCTCTTATGTTATTCATGGAAGGAAGTCAATTTATATGAGATGAGTTCTATAATTATGGTGTTACACTAAGTGCCATCTTTAGCTCATGGTCAAACCAAACCTTATATACACCACACTTGGATATTTTATTTCTTCCATGGGAAATTTTGTAACATCTAACTGTTTAATTGAGCTGGGACAAATATGTTATTAAAAGAGGACCCTAAAGTAAATGGAATTGATGTCAAATAAGGATAAAATGATAATTAGCATATCAAGAAATGAGGTTAGGAAATCACACACGGAAAGAAAACAAAGCTAAAATGGCTAAACGGAGAAAAGAGTATATCAATGGCAAAATTGTAATATTGAGCAAATTTGAGGACACTTAAGATAAAAGAGTTTTAAAGTCCAAAATTAAGCTCATTAGGATTTTCAGAGGTCTTAGAAACTATAAGGATAGTCAGAATTAGTTAAGAACCTTCTGGTGTGCTAAAAGAGTCAAACATTATCGAGACTTTAGATGGAGCTATTTTTTACTATTTTAAGTCATCTAAACCCTAAAAATAATTTTTTTATGTGAAAGAGCACCCAAAAATTTATAAGGAATAATCAGATTTTAAAAAGCCTAAAAAATGAGTCCAAACAGAGCAAATGTGCAAGTAAGGGTAAAATGGTCATTTTGAAAAATTATAAATAGGGCCTCTTAAGTAAGCCACACCTCACCTTCTTCTACCACCTTCCAAAATTAAATTTTGAGAAGCCATTAATGGCATCTTGCTAAGGGAGGAGAGAGAGAGATTTTAAGCTTTCATTTAGGTAAGTAAATAACCTCGTTTCACTTTGCACCAGTTGGAAAAGTTGTTTTTCTCCATAAAAGTTTTCTAATGGTGGTTTTCTTTTCATGAAAACTTGAAGTTCAAATCTGACCCAAGGAAAAAAAGTGCTCTTTTCAACAAACCAATTGGTGAAAATTAGTCTACTCAGAGAGTACTTTGCATTGAGTTAAGTGTCTATCCAAAACACTTGTAAAATTTTGTGTTTCTAGGCCATGTAAGTTTTGTCCATGAGAGAGGAAGTGGGGAGGAGAGTTTTTCTTCATGTGTTCTTAATGGAACCAAGGGTTTTAGCATGCAAGGATTTCATATTTAACATTGGTTTCCATTGAATCATACAAGAAAGCAACCTAGACTATGTTGTGTGATGGGTTCAGCCAAGGCTAGATGATTGGGTAACCACATTATTTTCAACTCTTAATTAGTCTGTTTAGATGTTTTATGATGCAATAAACAAGAATCTAATCCTAAAATTGATTGAAACCTTGAAATCTTCAAGTTAGGGTTTTTATAGTGCCAATTTAGCCAAGAAGAAATTCAAGGGGCTAGAAGTTGTTCAATTGATTTTAGGAACATGGATAGGCTTAAAATGATATAAGAATAATAATGGAAGTATTAGATTGAATTTAGAAGCTAGATTTTGGAAGTTGAAAATTTAGGGTTTAAGAAAAGGTAATATGGAACCAATTGGTATTAAGTTTGTGTGAGCAAGCTTGTATTGCTTCTAATAGATCTTAATGTGGCTATATAAATCATATATGATGAGATTTTGAAGCCTAGAAGTTACTCCTTGAAACTTAAGATTACATAATGAGTCTTATTATGTGGAAAAGTGAAAATACCAAATGAATATGCCAATGATCAAGTGAATAGTAAATGTAGAATTTGTGGCTTGATTTATGAATTCTAAAAGCATAAGTTGGCCTAAGATTTAAGTTTAGTGAAAACTCTAACCTAAAGCCTAAGTGAAGAACCAATTATGGAGAGCAAAAATTCAAAAGAAATTTTATAAGTTTAAGCCTTAAATATGGTAAAATTTGAGCATTTTAGATGGTATAATTGCCACTTAATAAGCATGTATCTTGGAAACATGTAAAAAAGGGTTTTTAAGTACACCTTAAGTGACCTAAAGTATAGATAAAAGTCAAAGATTTAAAAGAGATTGTTATAAGCTTTAGATGTTAATGATATGTTTATGTGATATTTTTAGGACAAGTTAGTGAGGCTCCATCTCATTGTAGGTGTAGAGCTAAGAAAGAAAAGGAAACAAAGCGAGAAAGTTAGAGGTTTTATTGGATTCTTATCACCTATAAAGGTAGCTTACTCCTTCCTATCTAGTTGCATGTAGACTTGTTTGAGTTTGATATGTATTGTATTGGTTGTTTTATCATAGTATATGCTATATTGCATTGCATTAGTTATATGTCATGTTTTGCATGTTATGTTTAATGAACTGAGACTATAAGATAAAAAAGGGCAATGGCAATGAACGTAGTAGTTCTCCTAAGCCTAAGAGAAAAGAATAAGCTAAGCTTAGATTCATAGTTATGATAGAGTATGTTGTAAGCATGTGAAGCATTTATGTTAGTTTTATATGACCATGCATACTTGCATTATTCTTGCTTAACTATCTCATGCTTATTCTGGATTATTTGAGCATAACTTTTGGGATTCTCCCAAATCTCACTCCCATCTCTATTTTCCCACTAACCAGTGCCAAGTGGAAGCTTTAGTGCCAGCAAAAGGAAAAGATAAAGGATGATATTTGAAACTGCAAACCAATAGAAATGTTTGTATCTAATTTTATTGAAATGTTATAGTGAATGCATGTATTAAGTTTGATTCAGTTCGTAATGTAGTTATGTGTGCCATTATACTGTTAATAATGATGTAACTCCAGTATGAGTTATTTAGAACTAGATGATGATACATGTCCAAATTATGTTAATTGATACTATTATTATCTATATTTTTTTCCATGCCTATGAGTTTGGGCTGAAACTCTACCATATTTTTCTTAGAATATTATGTGCATTTTACTTTTATAGTTAAAATTTGATGACATGGAAATTATGAAAAATGCCGATGTAACATCCGACACCTCTATAAACGTGAGAAACGTAATGCCTGGTTTCTCTGTAAATGTACATAATTCACCGGATACAAAAGGAAGTTTCACAGATAGAATGATTTGAGGTCTAATAAAATTAGAGTGATAATCTAGACCTCAAATAATAAGGATCCAAGGATAGAGGTGCCCTAAAAACAAAGCCAGAATGACTAGACAAAATTCAACAAAAAGGTAGTGGTATTTTTGTAATTTTGGGTACTTTTTAGAAAAATCATAGGAGCAATTTTTAAATGAAAAAAAATGAGTTTTCTAAGGCTCTCAGAGGCTCTGACAACTATAAGAACCCCTAAAATAGTTAAAACCCCTTCAGTTTATGTTTTAGAATAGCAATGACCCCAAACTTTGACCATTTTGTTCGAGAAGGTTTTAGACCTGATTTGAGTGATTCCAAAGGCTATTTAGAGGTTAGAGAACCTAAATTTTATGATGGAAAATATATTTCTTGAAAAGGAGTTGAAATGAGCCTAAAACGAAAAAGCTAAGAATGAAGGATAAAATTAGCATTTTAAAAAGCTCCTTAAGAGTCCCGAGTTATAAATAGGTGGTGCCCTACTTCTCCCTCACATTTGGCCAACCTAAATTCTGTCCAAGACCAGGGAGAAGGTCTGCAAAAAGTGGCACACAAGAGAGAGCTTCAAGGGAGGAGAAAAACCTAAGGTAAGGTAAGGAAAATCAAGGAATTTCTTGCTCCTTCCTTCATTGAACTTGCTCTCCTTCTTCTCCTCTTTCTTTCCATGGTTTTGGTTCATGATTTAGATCTATTTTGAGCCTTATTTAGAGGGGAGAAGTATGAAATTTCAAGGAGAAGTGAAGGTAAGGGAGAAAGCTCTTGAAAAGGCTAAGGAATCAAGGTAGTTTCATGGTTTTCCTTGCTTCTTTCTTCTTGCTCCACCATGAGTGATTTTTGACCTTATGTAGAACAAGTAAGGGGGAGCAAAATCTGACCCAAACCAAGCATGAAACCTAGGTTTTTAAGGGTGAGGAACAAGTAGATGCAAAGAAATTCCAAAAAGAACCATTAGTTTTCAAGCTTCCAAAACCTAGGGTTTCCTTTGCACCTTAGTATGTATGAAGCTTTTTAGTGATATTTCTAATTATCTATGAATGTATATGGGTTCTTGAGATGCCTAGAAAGCCTCATATTTGTCATTTACTTTAAGAAAACAAAGCTAGCTCCATGGGTCTAAAACCTAGCATATGTCTCTTCCAAGCTTGGTTTTGTGCCTAGGGAGTTTTTTAAAATTTTTCTAAGGGTAGAAAGTGTAATACCTTATTTTATAGCACTTTTCCTACTACAATTGCCTCATATAAAACTTAGAGGAGTCAATGGAAACCTAAACTAATTAATTTTTTTCCTTTTGAAAGCTTCCTCATATAATTTCACCATTCATTTGGTCATTTCCAATTTCTTATCTAATTTGAAAATACATAATTAATTATAGAAAAATCGTATGAGGTCGGTTCGGGGCTCTACTTCAAGCTCTCTAAGCCCTTTACACGAAGAAAATACTTACTTAGTGGAGCATATATATATTCATATAAAGTTGTCCCTATGACAAATTGGGCAGTTTTACCCCTCATTGGTCATATTATTATTATTATTTTGCCTTTATATAGACACAGGCATTCTTGCATCTTATACACGATAGTCATACTCTTTACTTCAGGATTGGGTATATACATGGCTTTCCATTTCATACCTGAGTACCTTACAATATTATAATATAACTCATACATGCAGTAATCTAAAATATTTAAATACATATGAAAACATGGTACATAAAAGTAAG
Source organism: Erythrophleum ivorense (assembly GCA_026724425.1). Classification (NCBI taxonomy): domain Eukaryota; kingdom Viridiplantae; phylum Streptophyta; class Magnoliopsida; order Fabales; family Fabaceae; genus Erythrophleum; species Erythrophleum ivorense. Next base: position 167,888 of record JAIUCV010001154.1, read on the forward strand.
GTCCTTGATTTATGTCTCCAGATTCTTTGCTCTTTCTTTGCTTGAACTCGGACCTAGCATGGGTTATATTTGGGGTGAGATTATGAAATCTCAATAGTAGTAAACCAGTCTCATTCACAAGCAAGCATGTAAGTACATAACATAATGCCAATCAACATGCCATATACCACATAGTAATACAAGGGATTTCATACAAGGCCAAGCACAATCTAAGCATACATATCTCATCTTATAACATAAATGACAACTTGATATAGCATACCACTTATCATTATACAAACATACAAGCTTAAAGAAAG